>CAJHQP010000924.1:0-142134 GCA_905132765.1 Moricandia arvensis
GCGTTTCTGCTAATGCTATCGGCCCCAACAGTGTTTAGCATGTCTTTTGTATCTGATGCTGGTGGCTACTTATCCGTCCGGTTCATGATCGGTTTTTGTCTAGCCACGTTCGTGTCATGTCAATACTGGACCAGTGTTATGTTCAACGGAAAGATCATTGGACTCGTCAATGGATGTGCCGGTGGTTGGGGAGACATGGGAGGAGGCGTGACTCAACTACTCATGCCCATGGTCTTCCACGTCATCAAAGTCGCTGGAGCCACTCCCTTCACGGCCTGGAGGATTGCGTTCTTCGTACCCGGATTTCTTCAGGTCATCATGGGCATTCTTGTGCTCACTCTTGGACAAGATCTTCCTGATGGAAACCTAAGTACTCTACAGAAGAGAGGAGACGTTTCCAAAGACAAATTCACCAAGGTATTTAGTTAAGTAAATAAATTACATCAATATGTATGTGTACATTCAAAACTAAGGTTATAATTAATGCAGGTCTTTTAGGATGAGGTTTTTAACGTAATATAAGATACGTTTCTTAACTTTTAAATAAGAAAAACTAAAAAACGTCTCTTATCATCTGTTTTTGAGACGGATGATAGATAGACTACTTATTTGTTTGCTCAAGAATATTGTTTCCTTAAAACCTTTCTTTTTGCTCTTTTAGGTGTTTTGGTATGCTGTGAGGAACTATAGAACATATGTTTTGTTCCTTCTCTATGGATTTTCCATGGGAATCGAAATGACCATCAATAATGTTATCTCCGAGTATTTCTTCGACAGGTTTGCATTCAACTCCATTAACAAAAATACTAATTTTCTTTCAGATTTAAGTTCCTTTTCATCACAAGTCACCTGATATGTTTCTTGTGTTTTTCTTGTATCAGGTTTCAACTTGAACTCCACACAGCTGGTATGATAGCAGCCAGCTTTGGTATGGCTAACTTCTTCGCTCGTCCTCTTGGTGGCTACGCCTCAGATATCTCTGCTAGGTTTTTCGGTATGAGAGGGCGGTTATGGACCCTTTGGATCTTACAAACTACTGGTGGTATCTTCTGTGTTTGGCTCGGCCGTGCTACTTCACTTCCTATTGCTATTTTAGCCATGATGCTCTTCTCCGTGGGCGTGCAAGCTGCTTGTGGAGCCATCTTTGGCATCGTTCCTTTTGTCTCCCGCCGCTCTCTAGGCCTAATATCTGGATTAACCGGCGCAGGAGGAAACTTTGGGTCGGGGCTAACTCAACTCATATTTTTCTCTTCATCAAGATTCCATACTGCTGATGGTTTGTCGCTGATGGGAATCATGGGGATGATTTTTACACTTTTAGTTGCGTTTATACATTTTCCGCAATGGGGAAGTATGTTTTTTGGACCAACAAGTAACGAGAAGAAATCAAAGGAAGAGCATTATTATGCGGCAGAGTGGACTGAGGAAGAGAAACAACAAGGATTGCATGAAGGTAGTCTTAAATTTGCTGAAAATAGTCGATCTGAAAGAGGTAGAAAGGCGGCTTCAGACGGCTCCACCCACTCAACCTCGCCTGAAAATGGAGATCAGGCCCATGTTTAATCGCATTTTCATCTCCATATCTACAAAAGCACACACACATTACATAAATATCGTGAGGCATATTACCATATGCTATGTTATAAAGACCTATTATTATTCATTTTCATATGTGTGTTTCAGAGTTATATATATGAAGAGCAAGAGTCTAGTTAATTTGATTACATGAAGTTTCATATACTTTGAAATTCAAAATTAATTTGGCTTGTTTCTTGTTTAATATAAAGTTTGTGTTTTGCATCACTAGTACCTTTGTGTGTTTCGTTTGTATCCATGCAGTACTTATTGATCAATAATATGTTTATATACGTAATATTATTCAACGAACGTCCATAATTGCTTAGTCCAACACCAGAATCAAAATGAGAATACGGTTTTATTGGTTTACTCAAATCCGTATATATCAAAATGACAAAAGATTGTACGTAGCTTGAGCTTTTATGACAAGTTAGCAACAATACAAATAATTATATTTTTTTTTTACAATTTTGTGTTATCTTTATTTGTACTATTCCCGCTTTCTTGAAAAATAAGAGTGTATAACAGAAGTTACAAGATTCATTTAGCTATTCACATCATCTAAGTTCCTTTTAATGTAATTCATCCTTAGATGATCGAATGGCTAAACGTATTTAAGCTGTAATTTTTACTGAAAACTCACTGTATATGTGAATGAATAAAGATCGTTTGGTGATTTACAACATGAATCAGGTAACTCTCCCAAACTTTATAAAATATCAACCAGCCGACGCTCACATGCATGCCAACAAGATCTTACGTAGAGTCCAACGGATGGTAGCGGCTGAAACCTTGCATGGTTCATTCTGAGTTTGACTTGAGAAAATATATGAAAGAACCAGCGTCAGGTTTTAGTTAGGAAGAGATCAATTGTACAACTTGGCTTAGAAAAGTGGGAGATGACGATGATCTGTACGAATGTATAAAACTATATAAGACCAAGTGGTTATCTTTTTATTGTGACTAATAATTTGATATGTACTTTGTCCCGCGTATCTAACGCGTTTGGAAAGTCATTAAACGTGGTCTGATTGCTCCACTAATCGCGTTGTCCCCACGACTCTATGTTAATTAAAGTCTGGTTATTAGTATAATACTAACGTTCATTGTCAGCGTTTCAACAAATTAAAATTAAAATTGCGGGTTCCTTGGATTATGTAATTGGGAATCTTAATTAGAAAACAAAAAAATTCTGGTTACGTCTTGTAGAAAGCTATCTTGATGTAATTAAACTTCAACAATCTGACACAAATAAATTCGGAATTATTTAAGTAGAACTCAATCCGTCAAAAAAAGTTAAAACAAAAATTATAACCTAATCGTCGATTGTTGTTGTTATGTATTTGGTTTAACCCTCGATTGTCAAATGTGATTTCCCCATTTACGTCTACTTGAGATTGACACGAATCCTACTAATATACGCTGATGCAATGAAGCCACTCGAAGACAAGATTTCTAGAGATATTTTGAGAATGGGACACTTTTCGTTGGTAAAATGTGTCGATCAAGAGTGCGTAGATGTTATAATAACAGAATAAAAAATATTACAAGATGCCGGCTATTCCAATTGAGTCATAAATAAAATATGTTTGCAACTTTATACTCATAATTTATTAGCAGTTTTTTGTTTATTAGAATAGAATGTACTTCAGGTCTATACTGTACATGCAAACCAACAGGTTATTGCTCTAATGGTGAATGAGTGTCTAATAGACACTAAACCATTCAAGTTTAGTTTTTAGTTGAGAAGAGACTATTTACATTGTTTGAATTTTCGATAGAATGGCGCAAGCACTGTTTTATCAAAAAAATAATATTACTTCCATTTTAATTTAGATGTCTTTGCTGAATAAAATTTTCGTTTCAATATAAGTGTTATTTTGTGATTTCAATACAAAATTTATTAATTTTATATATTATTTTATTTTTTTATTAATTAAAATGTGGTTAAGTTTATAAGTAATGATGTTTTTATTTTAGAAATATGTAAAATTAAATGTTTTTTTAATTTTTGTACAAAAATCTATAACAACAAATAAAATAAAACGGAGTTAGTATTGTACATGAAAAAATTTGCAAAAAATTTACCAAATGAAAAAAAATTTTGCAATTTTTAACAATACCTAAAACTTACCTCGAGAATTGTGTCGTCAAAGTGTTTAAATCAGCGTAATCTTTTCAAGTAAAGGAGTCCGATTTCTCTGACGTGTTATCACTTCAGGCCTAAGTTTTTGGGATACTTGATCACAATGTCTCCTCGGTCACCTTTTTGGTATAAGTCCAATAAGGCGTCATGTAGGTAGGTAGCTGGCAAGAAAAGATGAGACGTAGATGATATGTATTCGTTTCAGATGGTGTTGAATGATGAGGATCAGAGTCAGAGGCCCGTACATCCTCCACGTCAGGAGAAACAAGAAAATAAACTCTGATCTGTACGGTATTATTAAATAGTAGTGGTAAAGTCGACTTTGGTACTATTATATATTATATAGTACATAAGTCAAATTAACTATCAATTAATGTCAAGTACGCCTATCAGAAACCACGATAAGTATCACCCACTTTTTCGGCTGAACAACCTCACGTTGATAATTACGTGAAACTTGCCGTACTTTAAGCGGCGCTTTTTTAAATAAACAAATATCTTTTTGAATTTTTGCAAAAATGTCGCGTTTACAACGTCATTTCTTTTTTATTATTTACAACGTCATTTTTTCTTATTATTTACAAAGTCATTCTTTGGTTTTGAAAACTAAATCGAGAATACACTTTTCATAAAACACACAAAAATCATATTATCAAGAATGAAGTGCTTTCTTTTTATAAACTCTATCGACTGATTTGTTCAGTTTCGGAAAGTGTTACCAAATAAAGTAGTCCAAAAAATATTACATTGCTTGATCCGATTTTGAAATGTCTTCTACCTAATGTTAAAAGATGAATCGATTATCTATTACGATTCACCATATAATCACTTGGACCGAAATCTACACTCAAACTCACAAAATAATGATAGCTAGATTTTGACCCGCCTTTAAAAGAGTAGGTATAATTTTGTATATTAAAAATTATATATAACTAAAAATATTTTAATTTTCATTTTTTTTAAAATCGAAAGTATATTTTGATTACTTAAAAAAGAATGTAGCATATTCTGATTACATATTATGTTGAAGTTGTTATATTTAGATAAGATATAAAAAAATATGAATATAGATGAATAGTTGAGTAATATGGATAATTATAAATATTCTTTTTTAATTAAACTATACCATATATTATGGAATATATTAATAAACTTGAAACAGTCTAAAAAATTAAATGATAACTTTCAATGGTAGATAAATTTAAGATTCTATTTTAGTAGAGTAAACTCAATTACCATAAAAACTGAACTAAATAACAATGTGAATATATACCAAACCCCAAAAGATTACCACTATACTACCACTTAGTTATACAGTGAAAATTGGTAAATAACAATCTTAAGAACCTTTCATTTGTGATAACTTTCGATAATGTCTTAGAAATTCATGTTACAAAGGAAGAATAATGTCAAATACGATGAAAATGCTCTAAGGGACACCCGATCTAATAAGCTGTTGTACCTCTTTATCTAGTTCTATCTCTTAAAATATAAAGTGTTCTTTGTAAAAATGTTTATTTTACATGAATATAGTAATATAGACTATTATAATCGAGCAAATTGTTACTACAAGTCAACGACCATCCCGTAATAAAACAGAGTGTTTTTGTTTGACTTTCCCCCCTCCCCACATGGTTGGAACTTTCCGTTACCTATACAGATTTGACTTTTTCTCTTCTCTACCTATCAAGAAAAAAAATATCCAAAACCCGATATACATTTCAACACTTTCTATTAATGACATGTAGTGTGCGAATTTAGATGGTAACACAATAATGATATTAACAAAAATAATTGAATTACATACAACCACTGAAATATTTAAAACGTAATTGAAACAAAATAAGATTTAAATAAAGCATAAAAGATATTTGGATATTTTAACTGTTACAAATAATTTTATGTTGAAATCATAAGTTTTACCATAACAAAACACAACCACACCAATGAAATTCTCAAAACCAACATCGACCCAACCTAACATTGGTCTGGCCAAACCAACATGAAGTAATCCACTCATTACAAAATAATTTACAGTTAAAGCATTATAGAATTTAACACATTAATTCTCTTTTCTACAACATTATTCAAATTTATGTTCAAATCATATTTTGCCAGATTGGAATCCGGTTCAAAATAAAATAATGGTAAAGGTAAACTGTAAATACAATTTTTTTTCATGGGAACTTTTAAAACAA
Source organism: Moricandia arvensis (assembly GCA_905132765.1). NCBI lineage: Eukaryota > Viridiplantae > Streptophyta > Magnoliopsida > Brassicales > Brassicaceae > Moricandia > Moricandia arvensis. The sequence continues at coordinate 5,923 of CAJHQP010000924.1, forward strand.
GCTTGATAAATGATTTTATGAAACTCCTTTTATTTATTTATGCAACTCTTGTTAATAAAATGATTTAAGTGTTTAGCTGATTTATATACTACTTGTTTTTCAGAGATCTAAGTTTAGGAGTTGCAAAATTATTATTTCCGTAACTAATATAGAAACGTAAGGATTGTTTTTGTTGCTAGAAAACGAAAGGATTGTTTAGAAACTACAGAGATTGAGATAGATATGATAAAGTCAACTTATCAATAGGCACAACTGCGAGAATATGCGGAGTATAACTTGCCAACAGTTGCCGACAAAAAAAACCTGTAAACAGTTCATTTGGAGCGATTATTTCATTAAGAAAAGTTATACTCCGTACATTTTTGACCAAGAAAAGAAGAAGACAAGTTATACGTTCAAAATAATTTGAAGGGATTTACAGAACATTATCTATGAAAAACTGATAAAACCAGAACATAATATATATCTATATATATTTATTTTGTTTACTGAAATGATTATGACCTATTTTTTTGGAATAATACCATAACAATACAACAACTTTAATAATTAAGAAACCTTTTTCTGAAATAATCGGACATATATAAGTCTAGCTAACCCTAGTGTTAGTGTTATTGCGACAATTGGCTCATTAAGATTGATTCCAGGCATGGATCTTGTTAGTTAAGACCACAACGTTCACTTCCATTGACTTTCTGAAGTGGATTGGAAAATCTCATGCTCTCTTTATTTTTTCCTCTTCTAAGCGTCTTTATACTGCATTCTTGGATCAAAAAAAAAATACTGCATTCAAAACAACCTTCAAATTTGAAGCTCGAAATTCTTATAACATAACGGGTAAAAAGTTTGTCCATCTTATTTAGAAAACACTTACCACTTTCTCAATGTTATAGGCTGCATATACTGAAAACTCTTCTAGACATTTGATCAAGTAAACTGTTTATGTTCACTCCAATGATTTGATAACTGTTTAGAAAATGGTAAATTTATTTACTTTACAAATGTTTTGTTTTTCCAAGTGCAATATAGTACAATAGATTTGTATGCAGAGAAACAAAGATACAATAGTACATTAGATTTGTAAAACATCAAGTGCAATAAGAACTATTTATTCAAAAAAAGTGCAATAAGAAACATTAACAGTTTTCAATTTTCTGTAGTCAGTAGAGAAACAAAAATACAGTTCAGTTCCACTTGATGTAACAATGATTCTTTTGATGAATGTAATTTAACAATCATTCGAAAAAGATAGATTTGGATGCAGATATGTTGGATATATAAGTTACACGTTCTGACTGAGAAATGGTCCAGTTGAAAAACAAGAAACTTTAAGAGTTCATGAGCTTTATATTTATTGGAAAACTTACAGAAAAATGTTTTTGAATATTGAAAAAAAAAAGACACGAAACTTATCAAGTGGGCTATGGTCTTGTTTTCTTTAAATTGAATACTCAAAATCATTAGTTCAAGTATAGATCAGTTTTTGATAAATATTAGAAAACATTATGGAACGAACTTATAACTAAACGAAACACGACACTTAATTAATAGCTCATGTGTTTCTAACAATATATATATACAACTTGCGAAAAAGAAATATTTTGTATAAATTCTAAAGAAATCAATTGGTGACTCGACCACATGGGAGATAATACACAAAAGACAAACTGATATCAATATTTTAAAATTATACAATGAACAGTACGGATTGAATGGCCTTTAATTAACATCAAGTATTATATTCACCGTTATGAAATTCGTGTAAGTTAACTATAATGTACTATATCCAGCTAGAAGTTCCATGCATTAGCTACGCGTATGCAAAATGGACGCTAAGCCGGCGGTGAAAATGACACGTTCGACCACATTTTATTCAACTCGTACGTAAAAGTAATTATATATTTTTATATATTTTATAACAGCGGGTTTTTTTTTTTTTTGATAATCCAGGGGGTTCCCCACTTAGAGTGGGTCATTCCCCCTGGACCCGGTCAGACTGAGGCGAGCTTCACCCGGGAAGGTTTTCAAACTGGGCCGAAAGCAAGGGCCCAGGCCTCGGGTGTCCGGAAGAGGCGCGGTAGTTTCCGCATGGGGGGGATCGAACCCGGATGGTGGTTGCCACCACAGGCCCGTCCCGCCACTTGGACTACCTCGTCCGGACAAGTTATTAATGAAACTTACTGACATTATTAAATACATAAAATTATAATCAATAGACCACGTAATTTGCAGTCGGGTTACAATGGTTAATCATATTTGTATAATGTTCTGATAGATATTTGTAATTTGTATGGTACAAGTTATTAATGAAACTTACTGACATTATTAAATAAACAAAATTATAATCAATAGGCCACGTAATTTGCCGTATACATCTGCTTAGTAATAGAATATTCTCATCACCGTGTGAACTACATAAAAGTTTCTGAAGCAATAAACTCTTAAACAATTTCTCAATACAATAAATAAACTCTAAACAAACTATAATAAAAACAAAAACAAAAACACTATTTCAAACTCAACAAACGATACCCACAATGTCCATATGAGATCTCCAACTCCTCTATAAATACTTTGCTACTTCTCTTTCCCAACTTACACCAAAAACAAGAGAAACCAACAAAGCCACAAAGAAGAAAAGCTTTCTTTTAATAAACTCTCATTTTCTTTGAACAAAAGATCAATGGCTCCCAACCACTCTAACGAAGACGGCTCTATAGGGAGCTCCTTGCATGGAGTCACGGCAAGGGAACAAGTCTTCTCCTTCTCCGTTGAAGATGGCCCTTCCTCTCAACCCGTCCGATCAGACGATCCAACGGCTAAGTTCGCCTTGCCGGTTGACTCAGAACATAGAGCAAAAGTGTTCAAACCACTCTCATTCGCCAAACCACACATGAGAGCCTTCCACTTAGGATGGATCTCTTTCTTCACTTGCTTCATCTCCACCTTCGCGGCCGCACCTCTAGTCCCAGTCATACGTGACAACCTCGACCTGACCAAAACCGACATAGGAAACGCAGGAGTCGCGTCCGTCTCTGGCGCCATTTTCTCAAGACTCGCTATGGGTGCTGTATGTGACCTACTAGGTGCACGTTACGGCACTGCCTTCTCTCTTATGCTCTCAGCTCCAGCCGTTTTCTCCATGTCTTTCGTGGCTGATGCTGGCAGCTACTTAGCCGTGCGGTTCATGATTGGTTTTTGCTTAGCGACATTCGTGTCGTGCCAGTACTGGACTAGCGTTATGTTCACTGGAAAGATTATCGGACTCGTTAACGGGTGTGCTGGAGGGTGGGGAGATATGGGAGGTGGCGTGACTCAGCTACTCATGCCAATGGTCTTCCACGTCATCAAACTCACTGGAGCCACTCCTTTCACGGCGTGGAGGTTTGCCTTCTTCATCCCTGGTATTCTTCAGATCATTATGGGCATCTTAGTCCTCACTCTCGGCCAAGATCTCCCCGACGGTAACCTCAGTACCCTCCAGAAAAGTGGTCAAGTTTCCAAAGACAAATTCTCCAAGGTAATTAATTAGAACAAACTACATAATATAAATATTAGTTTATTTGATGCTTTAAAAAGAAATTATTGCAAAGTAAGTGATATTTTAATATTGTAACTAAAATTTAGTGCACTAATTACAAAATGCTGTATTTAGTTAAACTACTTTATTTGATACTATTTTTATGCAGCAATTTTTTTTTTATATATTTTTGTGCAAAAACTTTTAACTTCAATGGATTAATATTTAAGATATATTAAGTATGTATGTTTGATACTAATCACATTATTCCTTGTTATGATATTATTTTATAGGTATTCTGGTTCGCTGCGAAGAACTACAGAACATGGATCTTGTTTGTTCTTTACGGATTCTCTATGGGAGTTGAGTTAACGATCAACAACGTTATATCCGGATACTTCTTCGATAGGTTTAATCTAACACTCCACACAGCCGGTATAGTAGCAGCCAGCTTTGGCATGGCAAACTTCTTCGCACGTCCCTTCGGTGGTTACGCCTCAGATGTAGCTGCACGGCTTTTCGGCATGAGAGGAAGGTTATGGACCTTGTGGATCTTACAAACCGTTGGAGCACTCTTCTGCATCTGGCTCGGTCGTGCTAATTCACTTCCTTTAGCTATCTTAGCCATGATGCTCTTTTCCGTTGGCACACAAGCCGCTTGTGGAGCCCTCTTTGGTGTTGCACCTTTTGTTTCTCGTCGCTCTCTTGGTCTTATCTCGGGATTAACTGGCGCTGGAGGAAATTTCGGGTCCGGAGTTACTCAACTTCTTTTCTTCTCCTCATCAAGGTTTAGTACAGCTGAAGGACTATCGTTGATGGGTGTTATGGCGGTCGTGTGCACCATTCCGGTTGCGTTTATTCATTTTCCGCAGTGGGGGAGTATGTTCTTGAGGCCGTCGCAACACGAAGAGAGATCAAAGGAGGAGCATTACTATGGAGGGGAATGGACAGAGGAAGAGAAGAGCTTGGGACTACACGAGGGAAGCATTAAATTCGCCGAGAACAGTCGGTCAGAGAGAGGCCGAAAGGCGGTGTTGGCTGATATTCCAACACCTGAGATCGGAAGTCCAGCTCATGTTTAGTGAAAGGATATACATTACCTCTTTTACCACATATAAATAACCCTCAAAGTTAGCTTTGTTCTTTCTTGTTTTATGTTTACTCTTATGAGAGATGTACCGAGTAAGATCCTGACTTGTTAAGTGAGGTTCAGTGAGCCCGGCGCTCTATGTGTTATATAAAAAAAATGTTGAAACATAAACTTGATTTGGGTTAATCATTGGGCTAATAATCATGTTAGCCCAAATTTGACCCAAGTTCTAGAATTTATCTAGAAAAATCTTCCACCTCAGATAAAAATCTAGATATTTTCATAGAATTATCTAGATAATTAGAATAAAAATATCAAGATATTTTAGTAGAATTATCTAGATTTAAGAATAAAATATGTAAGATATTTTGTATTTTGGAGGCTATAAATACCTCCACTCTCTTCTCATTTTGTATCATCCAAGTTTTCAAGAATCATCCAAGAAATAAAAAAAGTTTCCTCTTCATAAAATCTCTTCTCTTCAAACACTTAAACACTTTCTCCATTTCTAATAAGTTTCGCATTCCAACAAAAAAGCCATCTCTCTTCAAAGTTTTACAAAAGTCAAATTCTTAGTTCAACTAAGTCATAACTTAAAGAGTCTACGAGAAGAAACCTTTATTCCTTAGAGAAAGTCATAGAGATATATAAAAAGAAGCAATTGACTTTAGTACTCTTTACGTCTCAGCAACATTAAACGAATCTGGAAAATAGTAAGAAGAAACTAAACTAATATGACATGTGAAGCTTGCAAATGTGAAAAACTTTAGTTTGTTTTAAAGTTTTCAAACAAACATTACAAGAAAGCTATGCTATCTGTGAAAGGAGCTAAAGGCTTATCTTCCCACTTCCACCACACGTTATACAAGATCTCGTGGAAGAACATTTAGTGCAGTAGCTCCATTTCTTGGGAAGCCTAGAAGAAATGTAATTCTGTTGAGAACAAAAGGAAAGAAAAAAAGAAGAAAAAAAAGAGCAGTGAGTAGAGTTTTATAACGTACGTACCCGGCTGTATATCGAGTGGCCATGTTCTTAGCAGTGAGTCTTGCTTTCTCAGCACTTTCATCTGATAGTTTCTTTACAACAAACCCTTCACCTTTGCACTCAGAACAGATTCCTGAACCGCCACAGACTTCACATTCTTTCATAGAAGCCTACAATTCCATTTAGATATTAGTATTCAACAAGAAACTATATGTTGCCGACATGGCCGGATCTCGGCAAAGCCCAAATGAAACATTGTTTTTGGTTCTCAAAAATTGTAGAGGATTTTTAAATAATCATAGGCCCTAAATTTTTTTTTTTTTTTAAGTTTTGAAGAAATATTTCGAGCCTCCAAAATCTCATATTCGGCGATGGTGCAGATTCCTGTTTCATGTCTCATAATACTTACAAAAAAACTACCTCGGCTTCTTCGGAGGCTTTGGTACTTCTCCGAACAAGAAGAGTGGCTGCAGTGCCAACAACGGTGGCTGCAATCGCAACAGAAACAGCTGTTTCAACTAAAGCAGGAATGGCTGTTGATGATGATGATGACCTCCTGTTAGGTCTCTGATGTGAAGATCTTTTCATATCAAAGAACGAGACTGAGTTTAACAATCTGGCATCCTTATTAACACCTACCACACAAAACAAAATCAACAATGAGAAACTTAGTAAATATAAGATTCCTGCCAATTGAGAATTAGGGTTTTGTTAAGCTTACTAGAAACAGGGGAGGGATAAGAATAAGCAGATGGAAGCTTGAGACTGAGCTCCATCTCAACTGAGAATTCTTTTTCGATTTTTTCATTTCAGTCACTTGGATTCCTGTTTAATCTCCCAAGTTCAGAAACCTTATCTTTTCTTTTATCTGTCTCATTCAACGGCTGAAAATCTAAATGCAATAACCAATACTGAGGTTTAATCGAAGCTAAACCGAGTCAAACAAAAACTGTTAAGTGTTAACCGATCAATTTGATTTTTTCACGCGGCAATCCATTATATTCCCTCCGTTTCTGAATAAGTGTCAAAGCTTCACGGAGATTAAGAAGTATGTATAATAGACTAATGTATCCTTATTTAATGTATGATTAATTAAATGAGAATGATTTAAATAAAAATCTATTGGCTATTCAAAAGGGTAAAAATTAGATTTAATGTACAAAATTGCATTGGGATTGTAGAGTGACACTTTTTTTGAAACAAAATTAAAAACCTAAAATGACACTTATTATGAAACAGAGGGAGTATATAAAAGCCCTATTAAACATAAAGCCCATGATAATAATATGAAAATATTGTCCTCACTTATCCTCTACCTTAAGCCGAGAGCTTGGCTCACCTTCGAGGCTCGTGGAGGGACCTGAGTCCAGACTGCTCCAATGAACTCGGCTTTCCTCCATCTGAAGTCCCCCGCTCGTCCCCTGATGTGTGTCTTTACGTCTCCAGCGATCTGCGTAAAGTTTCTTTCTCGGTTGTGAAATCGACTATTAGAAATATTAGAAATACTCATATATAACACTTGTAAATGAGTAGTTAGAGTAGTTAATTATACTTGTATATATAGTAAACATTGTGCATACATTTACAATTTGATGAATATATTTTCATCTTTCCCTTTCAATTACTATGGTATCAGAACACTTGAGCTAAGCTTAACGGTTTCTCTGGTAACCTTTGATCATTTCAGTTCATCGTCTCCGACCATCTTCATTCTTCTTCGAACATTGTTGCATTTCAATTCTCCATGTTCGACATTTCTATTTCTCCTACCCATCTCCGCTTCCACCTTTCTCTCTTCGATCATCTCCGATTTAAATATTTTACAAGTTTATTTGAATTATTTCATTATTTTAGACACACAAAACATCAAAATTTATTATATAAGCTTAGTAGAAAATGAAATACAAAATTTATTTTATATAAATTTCGCTTAACGCACAGCATGAATCATCACCTAGTATTTGGTACGAGGACAACATACATCAGTTGCAATTTTAATATGGATTACAATTGTTGAGACATAAAGTTATGATCTGTATTTAATACTTTAAAGAAAAAATTACTCCTATATAAGTTAGGAAAAAAAAACGTTTATTCTGTTACAACTTACAAGTATACATGAAAGATTAAAACAAACCAAAACCAAACCGGGCCGATGAAATTGACTTTTCTACGTGATAATAAAAGTGGAGTAACCTTAAAGTCCGTGCCAAACCGTGTTTGTTGCCTCCTCCTCCTAACGGAGAAATAATAAAATCAACTAAATGTCGTCGAACAAGATATGACCGGCGAATCATCACCACCGATGACGAAGACGCCGTTAATGACGGGAGAGAGAGTTGTAGTGGCAGTGGTGGTTTCTCGCGTGATCCTGTCTCTCCCTCTATCTCTCGTCTCCCATGGCTTCTCCCTCTTCCTCCTCTGCCTCTCCTCCTTCCTCGTCGAAATCCGCGCCGAGACTTCTCCCTTTCTTCTCTCTCGTTTCACCCCCAGGTTTAGTTTCCAAGATCTAATTCTCAGATTACATAAATTTTCAAATCCAATTATCATGAGATTCGAGGTTTTTTTTAATACTGTGTTTGCAGGCGAGGTGCATCTTCAGGGATATTGCTGGGAGCAGTCACACTTCCTTCTGTTATGCTGTCTAAGCTGGTACAGCTCACACGAGCTATCTCACTCCATGAAGCTGAACAAGATGGTAATTTCACTGACTACTCTTAGCATTTGGCTTATGATAACCATACAAGCCTAGTCAGTGGTATGGCTGACTTGGAAAAGTATTAAGCACCCCGGTTCGACACTTACCATCTCAAATATACTTGCCTGTGTGGCCAGATGGCATAAATATCTAATTCCAGTACGAGCAATTCTGGTTGGTTTGTGGCCATACGACATAGATATCTAATTCCCAGTGCGAGCAGTTCTGGCTGACGCCAGTGTACAAACTCCCAGAGGATTAGTCGGTTGGATCTGGGATCACTGCATACCCCAGATTATAATAAAAGAGAAAGATTGGCTTATGATTGCTCACAAAACATACTTTAATTTCTGTTTTTTTTTTTATGTAGAGCTCACACATGTGACAATGCAGTACTGGGCAGCATCTGCAAGCTGCTGTGCCATACTTATATATCTCTCTGTAATTATGTCTCAAGCCAAGAAGACTGAGTCTTTGTCCTCCTCGTCCCTTTGGCTTACGAGGGTTAGCTTAACTGGCACTGTCTTGTATGGAGCAGCATGCTTTGTTTCACTTTCTATGATATCACACACTGGTAACTAAGATTTAGTATTGGCTTTTTAATTTTTCTTTTGCTTGGTGTGTTCACCTTGTGACCTATGCTTCTTCTTTGTCTCGACAGGCTTGAACACATCTTTGAAAATGGTGTGGATGCTATTTCACGGCCTTGCAGCTGTGAAGTTAATTCGACATTTGCTTTGCACTTTCCCTTCTTGTGCCTCCATCGGTAATTCTACTTCTGTTCACGTCTTTGGATTAAGTAGCAGTTTTAACATTCATGACCATTTTTGTAGGGGAAGCACTACTCGTAACTAGTGGCCTTGTTCTCTATTTTGGCGACTTTCTGGCTTGCACAATTGCAAAGGTTAGGATTCTTTAGTTTTGCCAATCTATGAACAAGTCATGCATTAGTGATTACTACATGCACACAAGAATGACTAAGCAATTTCATAGCTGTAACTTTGGCTCAACGACTGTTACAGATCTGCGAGAAATTGATACCTGTGGATCTTGTCTCAATAAGCTATGGAATAAAGAGAACTGAAACCGGCATAATCGTCCAGGTATAAAGTAATGGTAAATGGAGACTAAATGTAAAACCTTGCTAAATAGCAGCTCCCCTGTCTCCTTCTCAGGGTCTTCTATTGGGCCTTCTACTTTTCCCTTTGGTGTTTAGATGTGTTCTGCATATATGCGAAAGCTCTTTGAGAAAGAGAGACGGTGGACAAAGAAACTGCAGTGATGCTGCAAAATCTATCTTGTTCTTTGTTTCACTTGTTTTCTTTATGGTCGTGGCTGTTCCTTCTTGGATGCAGTTTGTTCATGATTTCCATCAGCATCCCTTCTTATGGTACTTAAATCTCTGCTCTCAGTTATTTTCCTTTCTACACTAACTTCCACATGCTAAGATTGTATCTATCTTTCTTACTCTTCAATCGCAGGGTGCTTACATTTGTCTTTTCTGAACCTTTGAAGAGGCTTTCATTATGTATCTACTGGGTTCTGTTGATCGTTGTGTCTGTCTCAAGATTCTACAGCATCTCGAGGAGTAGCAAGGTTGAGAGAATCCTGCTCCGGAAGTACTACCATCTGATGGCAGTTTTAATGTTCTTACCGGCGCTTGTCTTACAGGTGACTTGTGGTGATCAATAATTACTATGTGTTATTAGTTTCTTACTATTTTCATATACTTTCATTCAGCCTAAGTTTCTCGATCTAGCATTTGGTGCAGCATTGGCGGTTTTCGTTGCATTGGAGATCATTCGAGTAAGCCCTCCTCTGCATCGCATAACTTACATAACACAGTTTCATTACTTTCAATGTGCTTATGCAAGATATTCATTTTTATTCAAAACCAGATCTGGAGAATACAGCCGCTTGGAGAGCCTTTACATCACTTCATGAATGCTTTCACAGACCATCGTGACTCAGAGCTTCTGATCGTCAGGTAGCTGTTTAGGGAACTCATTTGTCACAATCATCTGGATAACCACTGATGACATGTCTTTATTTGTAGCCACTTCTCACTCTTACTTGGGTGTGCTCTTCCAATATGGATGTCTTCTGGGTTCAATGACCGAGCTTTATCCCCATTTGCCGGAATCCTCAGCCTTGGGATTGGAGATACAATGGTAAGACTTTCCTCAGACATTACTTCTTACATTCTACCTTTGGAAACCTCCAATGTAATTTCATTTACAGGCATCAATGGTTGGTCACAAGTATGGAGTATTAAGATGGAGCAAGTCAGGAAGTGAGCAACTTCTTCTATAGCTCTTTAACCTGAAACTAACTCCGTAATTAATGGTTTTGTTCTTTTGTGTGGAGCAGAGAAAACGGTAGAAGGAACAGCAGCGGGAATAACGTCGGTGATGGCAGTGTGCTTTGTGCTGGTCCCAGTGTTAGCATCAATGGGTTATATACTAAGCCAAGGATGGTGGTCGCTTCTTCTTGCGGTTACTGCCACCGGCATGTTGGAAGCTTACACAGCGCAGTTAGACAACGCCTTTATACCTCTTGTCTTCTATTCACTCCTCTGCTTATAGTAAGTTAAAAAATCCTTTAGAATTGTTTTTTCTCTTGTATACAATAAAACTTATACTATGTACATAACAAAGTATCTTTGAATAAGGCAACATAAATTGAAATCACAGAGAGCAGTCTCTCTGGATCTTTAACAACCCCCAACTGCTAAGACTATCATTACCATTTCAAAACCTACCTCATTGTATTTGCCAACTCTTACTTGCTACGTTCGACTTTCTCCATAACCCTTTTGTCTATGCTCCTCTAATGTTCATCAATATCTTTAATAAGATTGAGAGTTTCCTTAAAAGCTCAATTTTGGAAATTTCTGAGCCAGATTCTTTTTACACATCCAAAACTGCTCATGAATAGGCAGTCTCTATAGATGTGTAACATCTTATTGAATAGAGAAATGTACCAGTGTGTTTATGTAGTTACATGAGAGATCTACTACAAGATATGTAAATATCACAATGAGAAATGAGAATATCCTAGTATGCCCCTTTAAGATGGATTACCATAGTTGAGACCAATCTTATTGCACAGTGGAATGAAGGCTGCTCGAGACAGAGGTTTAATGAGACAGTGAACAAGTTGCTCGAGACAGAGGTTTAGTGCCAGTTTTTCTTGTAGTGGATGCTCCTTACTCATGTTGTATCAAACTTATCTTTTAGTAGATTAGTGCTGGGCTACGAACTTCAATGTTGTACCGTCTGTAAAAGCTATTGGGCTTCGAATAATAATATTATGATTGTAACAAAAACAGATGGCTGACGTTGCCTCAACCGAAATCGTTTATCTATGTCAGATATTTTCTCTTTACCTTTTTTCAGTTTTGCTCTGCAAGATGAGGCCAAAAACTTTAATCCTCGTCCAACTGACAAAGGGTGTTTCTGTCTTTTATTATATAAGAAATTAAGTTATTTATTGAAAGGCAGGCTAATTTCCTAATTAAAGTCCAAATCATATACAACCAAATTAGTAATTAACTTCTTGGTTTAACATTCTACCAAATAAGCGGATTTAATCTATTTTTGTATATAGAAAACAACGTTTTACCAGAAAACTTGAAATCATTTTTCGGAATGTAGAAAAAAAAAATAGTACCACGTTATACAGTTATGCTTTGAATAAGGAAGAGTAGTGTTTGAAGGAACATACATTAGCCTCTTTATAGAAAAAAAATATTTTTACTTGAAATCATATTTGGGAGTGTAGAAAAGAAAAAAAATATATATGAAGGAAAAAAAAACTACCTCGTTATACGGTTATGCTTTGAATAAGGAAGAGTATTGTTTGAACATACATTATCCTCTTTGCAGAAAAAAATATTTTGAAAACATATTTTCCAATTCATATTCTTGAATTTTTATATTACGTACTCTATTTTTCTTGATTAATTAATTTATTATGCAAGTTGACATAAAAATCTTAATATTTGGTAATTGGCATGGGATATTAGGATAAATCTATAACGCCCATCCAATCAACGGATAACACTCACTCACTTCTATAGCAGTAGGACCTACAGTCTCTCTATTTAAACACTCACCCGTGCTCTCCACTTTTCTTCATTCATTCACCAATCTAATCACTCTCCCTTTTGTAGTAAACCAACCACTCAAAGTGTTCTACTTACTTCACTCCTCAAATGGCTTGTCCTCTTATTCTTCTAGCTCTCTTGGTGTTGTGCCCTTGTGGTTACAGCCAACGTTCTCCTTCGCCCGGTTACTACCCGAGTTCTCGTGTACCGACTTCACCATTTGATCGTGAGTTTCGGACTCAGTGGGGGTTTCAGCACCAGCGCAGAGAACATGATACACTCACTCTTTGGCTCGACAAATCTTCTGGTCTTTGTTCTTTCCTTCTCACCTTTTTAGTGTGCAGCCAAAATTTTGTGGGCACGGTTCATATTGGTCCATATTTTGGGTCCATGTTATATACGTTAAAAACAAATTAAATATGGTATTATGAAAAAAGAAACATAGAATTTAGATATATGTGACAATTTATTCACCGCACGATCCGCACGTCTTGAAAAAATGTGTCGGTAGCTTATGTTTATTATATATAATTCCCTATTAATTATTTTAATCATTTATTTATGCTTTTATCAAATATAATAGAAACACTGCGACTAACTTTCATGTGATTATGAACAGGGAGTGGATTCAAGTCTCTCCGTCCATACACATCGGGTTACTTTGGTGCTTCCATTAAGGTCCAATCAGGCTACACAGCTGGAGTTGATACGTCCTTCTTTGTAAACCACCCCTCCCTAGAAACGATCCAATTAACAATATATATATATATTAACAGTATAATATATAGTTTTAGACTTAAGGAGTTACCACAATTTGATATCAATTTTTTTGGATTTGTAGCTCTCGAACAACGAAGAGCATCGTGGAGACCACGACGAGGTTGATATCGAGTTTCTAGGAACAACGCCTGGGAAACCTTATAGCCTTCAGACAAATGTATTCGTTAGAGGAAGTGGTGACCGAAATGTCATTGGTCGAGAAATGAAATTTAACTTGTGGTTTGATCCTACTCAAGATTTTCACCATTACGCAATCTTGTGGAACCCTAATCAAATTGTGTAAGTCAAGATCAATTTTTATACATGTACATAGGAATCATATATCCATCTACGTTTGATATCCTAAACTGATTAATCTTTCTTATTATATAGATTTTATGTGGACGATGTGCCCATACGTACGTATGATAGAAAGAGTGAAGCTATCTTCCCGACCAGACCGATGTGGGTGTACGGATCGATATGGGATGCATCAGACTGGGCCACTGAAAATGGGAGGATCAAGGCTGACTATCGATACCAACCATTTGTGGCCCAGTACAGAAACTTTAAGGTAGCGGGATGCACTGGAGACAACTCATGCAGGCCACCATCGGCTGCACCTACGGGGAACCGAGGACTGAGCCAGCAACAGAGGGGGGCGATGGCATGGGCACAGAGGAACTTCTTGGTCTATAACTATTGCCATGACCCTAAAAGAGACCATACACAAACACCAGAATGTTAAAAAACAAACAAAATAAAAGGTTTTAATACTTTTATTTTGCACTATCAAGTTATACATATTTAAGTTAATAATGGGAGGTCTTGAGACGGGTCCACACTGAAACTAAGTGCAGCAGTTAGAGCGTCCTGTCCTCCAATGATTTGAGATTTAAAAGAAAAGTTTCTTTTTATACTTTTGTTTTGTTCTATTTGTGATTTTCTAATAATTGTGGTAATATTGTGTTATATTTTTAATATATGGTATTGTATTATTGTGTTGGCCCAAAGAAGAAAAAAGAGAAGGTGGTTGGCTTGAATTATTTGTTGATTTATATATTAACAACTGAATCTTCAATCGCCATTATTAGGATTAACCATTTACAAAAGAAAAAAAAAGTATAGGCACTACCGCACTGATTGTAAGTTCTAACAGTGCAAATTAATAGTTGATTAGTTAATAACAAATTGATTTACAATGAAGAATATTAGTATCAAAAAGTTAGGTATATGTGTGTGTGTGAAATAAATCCTGACATCCCCAAATAGTGATCGACACATGTACTTTGGCTCATGGAATAAGCAGTTAGGCAATTTTATTCAGCACATACAAACAAGATGGATGTCTAATTATATTAAGAGGGTAGGGAACGTTTTTTTTTTGTATTGTAAAAAGAACGGTAGGCAAAATTGCATAATATATCGTATAGATAATCTGATAATGAAACATTTGCACACACAAAAACAAAAGTTTGATAGCGAAACAAAATGCGATTGTACAGTGGCGTGTTTAATTTTTCATTAGAACATTTAGACACTCTACACATGTAGCAAAAGTATTCGAGGTAATTAACAAAACTAATATTCTTTTCAAAACCAAAAATTTATATTCGTTTTAATTAACAAAACAGAAAAAACGAGGAGGGGTTCTTTCAACAATTCATCAAGAATCTATAGGGGAGGGATACGTTATGAACGTCGACGATGATAATGATGAGCCACGTCTCCCAATGTCAAAAGAGATAGTGAAAAGTGTGGACCCCAATATAATTCTCGAAGATTTCTCATGACATGATTTTATTAAATGTTGTTGTCTTATGGGGAGTTGTTGTCTTATTTTTAAAGTGTTAGTTTCTTCTGCTCTTTTGCATGTGAGTTTATGGAAAGTCGGCATCATGTTTGATACGAATTCCTCACAATTTGTTTCCATGCTAACAAAACTTTTTTTTAATAAAAATTGAATGCGAAAAAAAGAAGTTTTTAAAATTTATTTATAAAATCATTTTTAAATATTATCAAAACTGTAAAAGTATATTTTCTATAAATATTCAGATTAGTTAAATTAACTTTACAAGTCCGGACGAGGTAGTCTAAGTGGCAGGGACGGACCTGTGGTGGCAACCACCATCCGGGTTCGATCCCTCCCCATGCGGAAACTACCGCGCCTCTTCCGGACACCCGAGGCCTGGGCCCTTGCTTTCGGCCCAGTTTGAAAACCCTCCCGGGTGAAGCTCGCCTCAGCCTGACCGGGCCCAGGGGGAATGACCCACTCCAAGTGGGGAACCCCTGGATTATCAAAAAAAAAAAAAAAAAAAACTTTACAAAAAATTAAAATAAAAAAAGATTGTTGATCAGCAAAATAGATGAATATTAGTTTTTCACTGATAACGTTTTTATGATTTATATTTTATTGGCTGATGGAATACGTAAATGGTAGTAGACTAGCTAAATATTAATATATTTAATATTTTAAATAAAATTACAGTAGTATAATATTCAATATCAAGTAACAATAGAAATAGTTTGAAAAATATTAGTTGTTATGTGGTAAAAAAATCACGAAAATAACTGATATTTGTTTTGTCTTTTTGAATATATGAAACCCCACCTAACCAAAATGCATAAAATGTTGGGAAATTAGCTTGAATAACTATATATAATGGGCTCGTTGTTCAAAAAAAAACTATATATAATGGGCTAACAAAACCATAATAGAATAAAAGCTATCCCACTTTATTGGGCTTATGCCTCATGAGTTCTAACAGAACTGTAAAATTTACTTTGTTTGGAAACATGATTTCGGTGTGGCCCACAAAAGTCTATACTGTTATAATAAATAATTATTGCACAGACCCCTCAAGAAACGCGAGACGGGCTGGGCCTGTCAAGAACAATCAAGTAGCCCAAATTAAGTCAAAATCCATGTAAAAAATCTTCCAAACCTTTGCGAGTTATGTTCATACCAGAAAGCTCCAATCATTTTGATATTTTAAACAAAAAGAATTATTAACAATCAACCATATTTTCTTTAAAGTTCCATTCAATTTGATATTTTAAACAAAAAGAATAAGAATTATGAAGTGTGCTACAAATTATTATAGAAAATACAGTGTAGACTATATAGCAAATGCTATTTTTTTTCTAACTTGCGAGAAGATCTGCTCCTAATTTCTTTTCTAGAAAGTAAAATAAAAGCAATGCCAAACTGTGTAAACTGTAAACCCACTTAAATTAAAAAATATGACCGCCAGATATTTTGTAACCGGCCCGGTTTATATATGGAAATCATGAATCATGTACAAATATATGCATTGCATTTAATGAAATGTATTTATTGTTAGTATTCTTATCAAATGTACACATTGTTTTTACATTGATAACAAAATAGGTTTTCTTTCAAACAAAATACTTGGACTGAAATTTGTAGCCAAATAATTTGGGGGGGGGGGGTATATTCAATATAGATTAATTTCAAGTGACTTTTTTTACAGTGACATATCTAATGTTATTCAAAAATAAATTTTAATTTTTCATTTAAAATACAGTTGCTATGAACTTGTCATTTTAAGAATTGTTTTACAATTTTTATCATTGCAAATATCTAAGTTGTGAATTATAAGAGTTTTCTAGTGAATTAGAGTATTTCAGTGAATTTTGTTATTAAAAATAAAAAAATTTAAAAATCTAAATTTCATTGTTTCACATGAGATTCTAGAATATTATAACTAAAACCATATTAAATTATTCACTTCACCTAAAATCTATAAAAATTTACTAAAATTCAAATCACTTGAAATTAATTTAAATTCTTGATTGAATTTGGGATGTTGCCATGTCCTAGCAAATATAAATATGAAATATATGTGAACAATAGGTGGCAAATAAATAAATAAACAATTAGTCAGTTTTCATACTAATTTGAGAAAACACACAATAATACATAAACTTCATCGAATATATCAGCAAACATATGATAATTGATATGATACAGGCACATAAGATACGTAATGAAACCTATATTATATATCAAGAAAACTTCTTTTTTTTTGGTCAACGATATACCAAGAAAACTAAGTGTGGAAATATAGCATTCGGTTTCCGCTCTTCTCGGTGTAATGTGAAATCGGCTTAATGTCAAAAGACAATAACTCTAGGTCTTGTGTCGTCTTGGATAAGACAAAAAATGCTGGTGTACCCAAAGACAATACTATAGAAAAATACAAAACTGCTTTAAAGAGAATTAGACTCTTGAGAGACTGAGCCCGGTAAGTACGTAAAACTTCTACAGTACCGGTCAATTGCACACCTAAAGCTAGGGTCGTGCCTAGTGTTTTCGAAGTCTAATGTGAATGAGAATAATTTGAAATTTTCTATACGTTTTGTTTGTTGTAAATTGACTTTCAAAATAGTCTTATAGATGATTGTTTACAAATATACAAAATTAAAATTTCTAAATCTGGGACCTCACATATTATGTATAATATTAAGAAGCCTAATGCAAATGTTTTAAGTACTTATATCCCCAGAGATATGTAGGGAAAATAAAAAGAATTGTCAAAAAAAATTTATGTCTATTTATCACATACATCAATAAACTTGACTATTAGAGCATGACCATTACAAATATTTTAGTGGATATATCAACTCAAAAATAATTACAAAATAAAGTCAAAAGAAATTTGCATTCAAGAATATATTCATTATACATGTGTTATTTATAAGTCACTTAATTCTTGTAAAATAATAAATATAATTACATTATTGATGTATATTAAAATGGAAGTATTTCAACTGTAGCTACTTTTTTTGAATTTAACTTAATTATAATTTTAACTAACTAAAAATATTTAGGCTATGTATTCAATTTCAAACTGAGAGTTATTTATATTAAAATGATAAATTTATTTTTAAATATTATTTTTAAAAATAATTTAAATTTAGTATTGTGATTAACTATAATGAAATTATTTGAAGTAGTGGATTTTAAGAGATGTGGTGATATAAAATATTTTAAGGTAATATTATGGTAATACAAAATGAAGGATTCAAAGTTCTAGATATTCTATGGAAACACTGTGGCTTAGTGGTCAAGGTTCAAAGGCTTATACATTTAAATTTCAAGTTTAAATTTCAAATAACGCAATTTTTTTGTAGATTATAGGATGCAAAGCTTATTGGAGGTTCCAAAGTACTGCAGGCAGAGTCGTTCGTTGTGGTCTATGCGGTAAAGAGAGCATGTCTATCAATGATGTCGTACATGCATAACCCGTCCATCGGTCCAAGTGTTTCGGGGAGAGCTTCATCGTGGAATCATTATGTGTGGAGTTGTTCATCAATATTGCATAAGTTACAAGTAGTTAATCATCATATGTAACAAAATTAGAGATTATATGATGATGTAATTGTATTATCCAATGTTAAAAAGGATATAATCGTGATATGTTGAAGATAATCAAAGTTCAAGATATTTTATTGAAGATATTCAGACCTATAAACAATGGTGTTTAGTGATTTTTCAAGTTTTGAAGAGGCTCCTTTGCCACCAGATACTTGGGTTTACCATCAGATCAAAGGAAATCAACCTCACCATGCTACAACTGTTTCTTGGATAGGATAACTTCATAGATGCATTCTTGGACTGTTAAGGTTCTCTATTTTGCTGAGAAATTTAAACTTATTTACTTGGTCATATAAGATATGATTAAGCTTTGGAGCTCGGTGTTTGTGTTTCCTAAGAAGTTTTATGAGAAAGTGGACTCCTTGTGCTCAACTTTCCTTTGGAAGAATAAAACCTCATCCTCAATTGGAGATAGAGTGTCATGGTCAAACATTTGCAAACCGAAGAGTGAAGGGGGATTTGCTTGAAGAGTTTGAGATGATCTTTTGTCTAAAAGGTTATGGAACTTTTTCTTAAATTTGAATTCCCTATGGGTAGCCTAGTTAACCTCTAGCGGAAAGAATATATTGTTAATGGTTGATTCTTAACAATTTTATAAGATAATTAGGAGCATTTACATCTCAAACATTTACTTCATCAGTTCATGAGATGCTTTGTTGATAATGGTCAGTCTGCCTCTCTTTGGTTTGATACTTGGACGAATCTTGGGAAGTTTTCTCTATCTTTGGTTCTCGCAGACTGAGAAACCTATGAATCCCGCGTGATGCTTCTGTTGCTTTTGCTGTTTGCAATGGTCATTGGTAATTGCCCTTGACAATGTCTGATGATGCATAAACATTGTAAAGTGTTCTCTCTTCCACCACCATTCCTTACGAGTCCGATGGCAGAGATGTTTAATGGTGAGTTAGTTAGGTAATTTTGAATTTGATTAATGTTGAGTTAGTTACTAATGCTAATAAACTATTTAAAGTAAAGAAAATACTCCATCCATTCCATTAAAATAGATTTTTTCTAAGAAAAAAAAATTGTTTCATAGATATAGATTTTTGTGTTTTCTATGAAAATATTGTAAATTAAAAAAACTAATTAATTTTATTAAGTTACTATTAGTTAAAAAATATTAAAAATTACAAAAAATGATACAGTTATTATACTAAGTGAATGCATTTTATTAATATGTGTGAAAACACTAAAAAATCTTTCTTTACAAAATGGAGGAAATATATACTAATCAGACTTTCATAGTGTACATGTTTCCTCATGAGTGATATCCGATCATCCGGTAGTATTTTACAATTCTGGTCATAATAATGAAATTAATAAACGTAACGAATACAATAATGTTTATATATAATATTATTTTCTTCGGTGGGGCTTGAACTTTTGTGTAGAATATGTTGGATATATTGAAAGATAAAAGGAGTTGAAAGCTCTGTCTATCACAGGCATATGCTCCGGCAAGTTTCACTACTTTTATAACTCTCTCTCTTTCTGCATTTCTTCCTTCTTCTTTCCATAGACCAACTCTTCACTAAACACATTCTATTCCTCTCTATCTTCCACACTTGTTTAGATACTCTAAAAGGATTATGGAGCAAAACAATGCTCTTCTTACCTGGGCTTACTTCTCTCATGGAAAGGTGGACATTTTCTTTTCTCAACATTTTGGTTTCCTCTGTTTTCTTTTTTTTGACACACTAGTGATGCTTTCTTCATTTATTGACTGTTCTGCTTAGATCTATGCATAATGTATGTTCCAAGACCATAACTTTGTTCTGAGTTTTCAAAGTCTGGCTCCTTCAGAGGTGTTCTTAATCCTTCAATTTCAAAAATTTAGCTTATTTTTGGAGTTTTTGTATGAAATTTAGCTGAAAAAGACAATAATTTTGAGGGTAATTGCTTAATTTTGTGACCTAAACCCTAATTTTTAGGGGTTTTTCTGATTTTTTTTTTTTGCTGCTGAATTGTTCAGACAATGGAAGAGCTAAGAGAGACACTTGTGTACACAACAATGGAGTTAGAACAAACCAAACTCGTGGCTCAAGAGGAACTAAGGAAGAAAGATGAACAACTGATCCATCTCGAAGATGTTCTAACCAAAACCCTCAAAGAAAGAGACGAAGCTCTCGAGAAATGTCACAACCTCCTCTACGACAATCTCTTGCTTCAACAGAAGCAGAATCATATCACTCCTCCTTTATCAGGAGCTTCAAGCATCGAAGAAGACAAGCAACTAGAGCCGCATCACAAGAGCTTTTCGTCTTCAGACACAGACGAAGGAAGCATCATGTCACCTTCAGTGATTGATCCGAACCAAGCGTCTCAGGCTGAGACAATGGCTGCATTGTTGCTGGAGAAGCAGCCACTGCCTGAAAAGGGAAGTCTTTTACAAGCTGTTCTCAAGGCGGGTCCATTGCTTCAGACACTACTCTTAGCTGGTCCCTTGCCTCAATGGCGCCACCCTCCGCCACCACTTGAGACCTCTGACATCCCTCCGGTCATCGTCCCATCTCCTCAGTTTCAGAGCTCAGTTAATGGATGTGGGAGTTCAAACAAGAGAAGAGCTTTCTCTGTCTCAGATGGGTCTTATTCAGAAACTAAGTACGAGAGAGTTTAACAAGAAACTTGCGCACTGATCTTCTATGTCCTTACTCAACAAAAACAGTAATAGTCTTTCTAATATACCATAGTATTAATCTCACTTGGGGTTTTAGTGAGAGTGGTTTTTTAGTCACAGTTTAAGTAGGTAGAGCTTGATTGTTTTTCTTCTACTACATTTGTAGAGAGTGAATCTGATCCATTTAGGGTTTAGATCTTAGAGTAATGATGGGAATGAAACTCCCCTGGTTTTAACTCAAGCTCAAACAAGAGCTTTTTTTACCAAGTGTGAGAGTTTTGCTTTTGTTTTTGTTGCTTTGTTGATTTTTGTTTCTGAAAACCCAATTTCACATCCATGTTTTGGCTCCATGTATGTAATATTATTGGGGTTTTCTGCTTTGTTTTTGTTTTACTTCTATTTGTAAGCTATGTGATGGTGTTTAATTAAAACAAACATTAAGAAGTCTTTTTGTTTGGGGGTGTTTGATTAATTTTGGAAACTTCCAGGGTATATTCATTACAAAGTTTTTGTTCAAGGTATCTGATGCAATATTTTTGTTGAACGGGTGGGAATGAGACCAGGAAAGTCGATGGGTAAGCCAACAACTAGTAAAGAAGGGATTTGATGTTTTATCACTTTTTGAGGATGTGGGTGGGTCCTGAAGATCTACAACCGGATCTTATGTCTATGTGCTAAAAAAAGAATGGGGTGAAAGATTATCATACGAGCCTTTCTCAAATAAAAATATAAAACGGTTACAAGTTGAGATTCAAGATTCTATTTGGAATCTCTTTTTTAGTAAAACATCTATTTGGAATCTCTTAAAATCAGATATTTAGAGTCTAATCTGATCAATGAAACTGATTATCTAGCAAAAGCTGCAAACCCATATTTAAATCTCGAGGTTCATCAAGATTTACATCCAATAAATACATTGAAAATATTTTATATATTTTTCATTTCAAGCTAATTTATCTTCTATAAGAACATTCTTGAAAGAAATGAAATGGTAATAGTTTAAGAACACTGTGATTTGTTGACAAAAAAGAACGCTTATTTTTTTTGTCAACACTGTAATTTTTTTTAAATCGAGACTTAAGTTGATTAATAAAAATTGAGAGTTGGTTGAAACTAGAAAAATCCGGAAACAATTAGGGGAATAGAGATTTAGCACTATCGATTTGAAAAAATTGAGAGTTGGTTAAAACTACAAAATTGGGAAACAATTAGGGGAATAGAGAATTAGCATTACCGAATTGAAAAATTGGCATGCGACTAATTTGAGTGGTCTTATAACCTCCTAACCTTTTAGATTATGCAGTACTAGAATGAAAACACCTGATTTAGTGCAAAGACGTTAAGGGAAGGAAACAACATTATTTCTCTACAAATATTTCGTATATTATGCCATAGATTACGTGAAGTTTTATGCACAAAGATCATGAAAAATCATTTCTTGTCAAGAAACTTTTAACGGACCACAAAAACGTTTTATTTAGAATTAGAGACTTTTTAATGGTCTACAAGCAAAATATTACTAGAGCGAATTTCGTTATTGTCACCTTCTAGACATATTGTCCTCTTTTGAAGTTGGTTTCATCACCTGCATAATGGCTGGCTTACTCTTTTTTTTTGATGATTTTATAAGTTGAAGAGTAATTTATTTTCTGTCTAATCTCTTTGATTTTATGCTTGCTCAACTGTAGAGATTTCAAGTAAATATTTTCTCTTAAAAATATTAAAGATTAAGAAATTTATTTTTCAAATGAAAAATCACTTATAGTTTAACAAAAACAATCCAATAGCTATGAAAGAAATTGCAGAATAGATATCAGAAACTATTAAATAAATTTAATATATGCATAAAAGTGTAAGATTATTTTATATTTTGAAAAAAAAATATTTTATACATTTCTAAGTAGGGTAGTATGTTTATTCAGTTACCGTTCAAGTAATCTTATTGTATCCTGAAATAAGTGTGTCCCAACTCCCAAGTTGTCTGAGGTGCCTTGTGGATTATGTTATTGAAACTTTATCTAACTTCATTCATTATTGAATTATTAATGTTGAGATAAGAAAAAAGCAAGTATTTAGACGAGAGCTATAGTTGTACTGGTTTAGTATCATATACAGTACTTTAAACTCCAAAACAAGTTTTGTATCCATTTTATTAATATATTTCCATGTACTAGTTATGATTTAATATGCTTAAGGGAAAAGTAAAGACGTAAGAGTGATTATGTAGAGATTGCATACTCTATTAATTGGTCTTTTCCTTAAAGCAAATACTCTATTAATTGGTCTTTCCCTTAAAGCAAAAGGCCAAAACTTGGTATTGCCTAAAAATGATTTCAACACTTGCACAGTACTTTTCTTTTCCAGACAAGAAAAATTTTCGATTGTACGAGAAAATCTTGTTTTTTCTTCTCTTTTGAAGCCCTACAATGTCATGATTATGTTAATTCCTTTTTTTTTTGTTTATTCAATAGCTAAGGGAATGGATATAGAAAAAAAATTAAAGAAAAATAACACCTCTAAGTACATGTATATATATATATATATTAGTGATATGGGCACCGAAAAATCGTATAAAACACTAACATATAAGTATCAAGAAATTATATTGGGGTTTGCTCCAGGTTGGTCTCATTGAACTAATAGGAACACAAAATATTATGGACTGCACTAGATGAAAATGTTATGAACACTATGTAACAATCCGTTCTGTGAAATTCAAGTTGGCTTTACAGAGCATCGATCCCAATCTTTTATTTGTAAACATTAAATTTTTTTTTCGGTAGATTGTTAGTATGTTTGATGTTCATTGAATCCAAAATTTCACCATTTAACAACTTTACATGATAAATTGTTAGTAATCGACCTGCAAAGCTAGCCTGGATCCTATGAAACGAGTTGTTATACACTGATTTAAACCGCATATGCGCAGATTATTTAAACTGCATATTCGTGTCAGCTCAAAGGTTATTTAATTGAGACAAAGGTTATTTAATTGCAAACGATATTCGTCGCCTTTGTTTGGCATGCATATTCTTCTCATCTTTAATATCTAACTAGATTAAATACTCTCAATACGCCGCGGAGATTCACAAATTTTTTAACCAACAAATGATAGAACTACATATTTATTTTCAGTGTGTGGATCAATGTTTATAAGTTTGAGGTACCATTAGTTCAAGGAAGATATTGTTGCCAGCAAATTAAAACATGATAAGACTATCTAAATTTGTTGGGTGTTTTCATATGTATGTACCGATTTTTTCCAATCCAAACAGCTTCGGAGTAACTAACTCTTATTATTAATCCTTTAGTCAAAAAACTAACTCTTATCATAGACCAAAAACAATTTCTTTTCCAAATAACCAAAAACAAATTAAACAACAAAATTTACACATCCAAAGATTCACACCTTTATAGTTTTTTTAAGAGCAAAAAAAATCTATAGTTTCTCTCGTTTCTTGACCCATATTTATGAATGAATACATCGACCTATACCGGCTGTTGCAGATCCTTAGTTTTCAATATCTCTTCTTTTGGATTATGGGAGAACCTAAATTCACCATATGTGGTTTTCGGCTACTCACTCCCTCTTCTGGAGATTCAGATATTTCTTATATTCATCTTCATCATCACCTCCCACATGTTCTTTAGATTCATCGGCATTTCCCAGATTGCTTCACACTTCATGGTAAGATACTAATATAACGTTTATAATACAAACACATGTAACTTGACAAGCACGCTACCTATTTATTTCAGGCTGGTCTGATATTAGGACCTCAACTGTTCGATCTTTTGGAGAAATCATCAGAAAAACTATCTTCGGATCCGGCGTTGGATGGAAGCGCAGCGTTAAGAGGCGTTGGAGTGTGTGGAAACATTTTACTTACCTTCTTAATGTCAGTTAGAATCAGCCGTAGATTAGCATTCAACAGCTGGCCACTGCCTATCGTGATCGGGGTCTTGACATTCATCGTGCCACTTTTCGGCGGCTTATGTTTCAGGAACCTCTACACGGACAATGTAGACCCTCAATACATGCCACCAAAGAAAGTCCTGGCCGAGCGCACTGTGATGATCTCAAGTCAGTCCTCAATTCTCTTGCCCACGGTGACTTTTATCTTGTTGGAGCTGAAGATCCTTAACTCGGAGCTCGGTCGCCTTGTGTTGTCTGCATCCATGATCAATGACGTCCTTGGGATAATCGTGAGCATACTCGCTTATTGTGCAGGAACGTACAAGAACGTCTCTCCAGCAACAGCTTACCGTGACTTTATCGCGGTTATCATCTTCTTTCTCGTCGTCTTTTTCATTTTGAGGCCGGTCGTGGAGTGGATAGTACAACGCACACCGGAAGGCAAACCCGTGGCGGATAAGTACATACACGCTGCAGTTTTGACCGCGTTGGGCTCTGCCGCTTACTCCACATTCTTCAATATGAAATATCTACTGGGACCATTCACGGTCGGCCTCATCATACCAGACGGTCCACCTTTAGGATCGGCATTGGAAGCCAAGTACTACGATTTAACAAAGAATGTGCTGATACCGATCTCTATCGCATTCAGCACGATGAGATGTGATGTAATGAAGATCGTCTATGAGTTTGATGACATCATTTACAACGTGTTTTTGTTGGTTCTAACGCTCTTTATCAAACTGGCTGCTGGTGTTGCGCCGTGCTTGTACTGCAAGTTGCCGATGAAGGAGGCTTTGGCCGTTTCCATCCTCTTATGCTGCAAGAGTTTCTCCGAAATCTTTCTTTACGAGTCTACATTTGATGATTCGGTGATTCCCCTTACCCACAAGTTTATATTTTGATATTAACATGCATACCGGTTCTCGACATAGTCCAATGAAACATTGATCTTGACTCTCAATTTTTTGGAAGCTTTTATCTATATATATACCCTTAGATTATGACTTTCTTTTTACTATAAAGTTCAGATCTTCCAAATCTCAGATCCGCCGATGTTTACATGATACGTTGGCTTCTTCTTTTTGCAGTATATATCACAGGCAACGTACACGTTCTTGGTGATTTATGCACTACTAAACTCTGCGATTGTTCCCGCGGTCTTGCCTACTTTGTACGATCCAAAGCGGAAGTACATAGGTCACCGAAAAAGGAACATCTTTAGTTTGAAACCAGACTCAGAACTTCGGATTCTGACTTGTGTCCACAGACCTGAAAACATCTCAGGACACATTGCACTTCTCCAGTTATTTTCCTCCCCGATCACGGCCACAATCCTCCACGTCGTGAAGCTCGTGGGTAAGATCATCCCTGTCATGATCGCGCACAACGTGAAATCAAACAACCAAATGAATTATAACTCTTACATCCGCACCGCAAACCTTGCCTTCAGACAGTTGGATTCGGTGACCACGACCATGTTCACCGTCATGACACATGAGAATTTGATGCACGATGAAATATGTACACTCGCGCTCGATCAGATCACGTCGATGATCATCGTCCCATCAGGGAGGAAATGGACCATAGATGGAGCGTTTGAGTCAGACGACGAGGCCATAAGGCGTCTCAACGTTTCACTACTCGACCATGCGCCATGTTCTGTTGGGATACTTGTGGACCGTGGATATAGAAGCACGAGAAAGTGCAAGATCGATGTCGGTGTGATCTTCATTGGAGGCAAAGACGATCGAGAGGCAGTCTCTCTGGTTAAGAGGATGAAGCTTAACCCGAGGGTTAATGTAAGTGTGATCCGATTTGTCTCTAACCAAGAAACAGAGACGATGAATTGGGAACACATTCTTGATCACGAGGTATTAGAGGATCTGAAAGATACACATGCCAATGCCACCAATTGTGTTGCGTATACGGAGAAGACTTTCACGGATGGTCCTGAAGTAGCAAGTACCATCCGAATGCTCTGTAGGGATTATGATCTAATGGTGGTTGGGAGAAATCACGGTATGGCAGTACCTGACTTCTCGGGAGTGACGGAGTGGATTGAACTATCGGAGTTAGGTGTCATTGGAGATTTGTTAGCTGCTAGAGAACTCAAATCTAGGGTTTCTGTTTTGGTAGTTCAACAACAACAGACGTGAAAATGATATACGTTTGTTTATACAGAAATGTATTTATGTATCTGTTCATACATTCTTATTCTTTTAAGGATTTTTCAGGAGTACAAATTACACAGAAAAAATTGCCATTAGAACAATGATCCTACATATAATTGGATTCATATCGAAAGCTATGCAATTTTGATTCAGATGGATCCAAAAGCTGCAGAATTTTGATCCATAAAATTAAAATCGGATAGATCAAAATCTATATTTGTATTAAGCAATATTTTAGATTAGGACTTTAATTTGTCACAGTCCTATAAAATTAGTTTACCAATAGAAATTTTAAAAAGATGAATTTTCATCTAAGCCACTTTAACCTTCAGATTTCAAAATTTTCCGTTTTAATATTTATATTTTATAGATTAAACAATTTTAAATATACAAAAAGTCAAATATTAGATTGAGTTAACAGCTGACTTTTCATGGATCCAAATGACTTAATCAACAAATATTTAAGTTTAAATGAGACAAAGTATAAAATGGCATAAGCAATGTTCAAGAAATCGTTAGGCGGTAACTAGACACTTTATAGAGGATTAGTGACTAGACGGATTATTAAAATTTTAGGTGAAGGCTAGAAGTTAACGAATTATTGATTTATTATATATATATATATATATATGACATTTATATTAAACTAGTATTATGGCCCCTGCTATGCAGGAGCACATTATATTTATTAATATGAAGTATTAATTTTAAAAGTATATGAATGATGCGAATATACATGTTTTGTTAAAATATAGATATAAGTATTATCGATTATTCGAGTGAATCCAAAACACGAGGAAGGTCGGGTGGTGATTGTAGGGTCAGTAAACAATGATTCGAAGACTTTGGAAAAATTAACGAACTGATCGTCAGATGAGATGGGATCCACGGGCCGAGAGCGCGGACATGGGCAGCCTATTAACCGTGGGCGGTCGGGACAGTACATTATTATTCCATGTCAACAAGCAAATTAAAGATTTTATCTCTACATATAAATTAGTATTCCATGTCAACAAGCAAATTAAAGATTTTATCTCTACATATAAATTAGAATTTTTCATAAAGTACTACAGAAAATTTTAGGGATTAAACTTCATGATCTTCAAACTATCTTATGTTCATAACTTAATGTCGTAATCTTCCTAATTTTTATTCGACTTTCTAATGAAAATTACACTTCATTTGAAGACATAACAAAACGGAAGTGAATTCAATGGAAGTGATGACTCCAATATTGCAATACGCAAAAAGACAAAGATTTAGACAATATACAAACAACAAAATCTCATACACACTTAAAGCATAAGAAAACGGATCCGACTCCGTGCTTGCGCAGAGGCTATATTTCTAGTAATGAATGGATATAAGATTAGAAAAAGAGATAACTCACCGAGTTCTTAACAAACGTCATTTTCATAAACTCGGGTGTCTAGATGCCGTTCCTTCTTTTCAAGCTAGTCTTCGTTGGTGTTTTTTTTTTAACAATTTTAGATGGTTTTTATGCTGGTTTGATCTTCACTGTCTTCGCGTTCCATCATATCCAAACTTACGTTTTGCTTTATAATTGATGGAGTGATTCTTTATTGGTTAGTATAAAAAAATTGTGGAAGATATATGAAGTTCGTGAAGATGGTAATGGCGTGATCATGGGAGTTTAACCACACAACAGTTTTATTTAAAAAGAGAATGATTTATATTAAGCGAGTAAAACAATTTTGAAAATTAATAATTTGTAATCAGAAAAAATATTTTAAAAGACACATGTCACTCACAAAATTGTCAAATGACTTATGTTTTATAGTCTAAAAGATATTTTATTTTTAAATTAAAATATAAAATGATCGTGAGTAATTATCAAAACTAGATATGTAAAACAAAAAAAAAAATAGATGAATTCATGAATCTATACTAACATTATTGTTTAAATTAACATATTTAGAGAATTTAGATCGATTTTAACCAGTTTTTAACCAATTTTAAATAGTTTAAATCGATTTGAATCATATAAATTAAATTTTAGAAAAATTGTTTCGGATAGAACCGAGTTGCCGCCTACGCGGAGGCCTAGGCACCGCCTAGACCGATTTTTAGAACCTTGGGCACAAGTGAGAATTCTTTTTTTTGCTTTGATTAGAAAGTTAGTTTTAATGGCTGTTTTCTCACATTACAACTCATAGTTAGAAATTCTGCAAATATTTTTCTTAGCCAGCTATCTTTAGCGGACGTAAAATGTTTTGTTTCATGTGCAAATGTTTCTTAGCCAAATTTTTCATGACCACCTTAGCTCTGTAATTGAGATTAAAAAATTTGTGTTATGAGTTCTGAAACAAACTTGTAGAACTGTTCTTAGGTCAAAGAATGGTGAAATATATACACTAGGCCATGGCAACATGATTTTCTTTTCGATAATTATGTAAAGATTATTTACAGTTAAAAAGCAACTTCAGTTGTAAACAGTTTTTTGGTTGAATTAATTTAACATTCTTTCAAAAAAAAAGAAATATATACACTATCCAAAACATATTACTTGTGTATCAAGGAAACTTTATTTCTAATCAAATTCTAACAGTAACATGAAGTGGGCCATTTACAACTGATCTAATCCATGCCCAGTGAGGCGTTTGAATCTATCATCTCGTTGTGTTTTGGAGTATTTTAAAACCCTAAATCATCTGTTGTTGTTGCTGAATCACCAACACAGAAGCTTGGCATTTAAGATCTTGTGAAGCCAATAGATCTCCAACCACTCCAAGTTCCTCAAACTCACTCCATTCCTCAAGCCCATCCGTGAAAACGCTCTGCCTTCCTTTCTCTCTTCCAACGATGAACAGATCATGTTCATTTCCAATCGATTTCAACAATGTTGATGTTTCTGAGGCGTCGTCCACTACTTGCTCGGAGTAGGTAATGTCAGCACCGTCAATAGCATTGCTCTTCACGTCTCTGAGCAGTTCTAAGTCGATCATTCGGTCCCAATCGGCTACTTGTCTGGATCTTTGCTCAGAAGATATGAGACAAACAACTGTAATCTTTATCCGCGAATGACGGGCCATTCGCTTGGTGAGTGTTAAAGCTTCTCTATCGTCTTTACCTCCAAGGAACAGCATACATACTTTGTAAGATGAGAAGTTTGAAGCCGTCTCTCGGATTGTTCTCCTGCCGTTATTACTACGGTATATAAAGATTCCGACAGAGCAAGGAGAGAGCTCGAGGACGCTTCTGTTCAGTTTCCGGATCATGTTACTGTCGGAAACAATGACTGATCCATCAGCAGACCAAGTCTGGTGAAAAGGAAGGAGGATGAGAGAGGTTGTGTTGTTCAAAGCAAGCATACATATGTCTCCGTGCATCGTCTTGGGAACGGATAAAGCGGTGTAAGTGCTGACGAAAACAGAACCGAAGTGGTCTTTGTGGAACTGATCAAACGAGGCAATGACGCTCTCCGAGTTATAAGAAGTGTCTTCGCTTTTACGCGTTTGCAAACGGTGAGAGATGAAGACAGGAGTAGCTCGTCCTATCAGCTCCATTAAGTGAAGAACGTATGTTGCTACAGGACTTTCTCTTGAAGGACAAGTCGCTTCAAGGAGATTGATCATGGGATGGATATCGTCGGTTCTGTAGATACACGACAGAATCCTCAACTCGGAGTTTGGTTTCATGTGAAGCATATTCCGCTTCTCATAACCTGCGTACATCCTGGAAGGATCGTACATACGTTTCAAGAGGGGAGGTATGATTGCAGAGTTCACCAAGATGTAAAGAGATAAGATAGTGAAGGTCACAGGCCGAATAGACTGCAAATGAGAAAAACGGAAGAACATGTTAAGTTAGATTGACTTCCAACCTAAAACTAATTAACTATAAATGGATTGACGTATCTATCTTATATATTATTTAGGATCTCTTCCAACTTCCGATGAAAAACGACTCAACGGTTTGTATCAAAATGTTGTCAAATGTAATATACTTACTCCTCTTTGAAACCCGAACGCATAAGCACCGAACTCGAAGATGCCTTTGAAGGACATAATAAGAGACAGGGCAAGGCAGTCGTTTGTGGGCATACGGTAGAACAAGGCAGGGAGTGTCGTGAGGCCGAATTTGACGACAAAGGACACAAAGACGACGGTAAAGACACTCCTGAAATCGGTCCAAGACTCTAAGACAGAAGTATCAAGTTCTTCCGCGGATGTAGCCACGAAGAAGGGAAGGAAAGTGCCGAAAACCGCAGACTCGAACTTCTGTACTATCGCAGATCCCAATGGCGGTCCGTGCGGAACCGCTAGGCCTAGAATGAAAGGTCCTATAAAGATAGATTGCTTGCACCAATCCGCAAGAATGGCTGATCCAAAGACTAAAATGATGATAAAATATATATAGAACTTCTTCACGGGACGACCAGAAGGTGTTCTGTTGATGATGACGAACATCAATGGCCTGAAAACGTATATGGCGAAACAAACAAAGCTCACCACTGTCCCTGCACGCTTCAATGGACGGTTTCCGATATTAACATCTCCAATGAACATGGAACCAAGCCTAGTTTTCTCCTCCTTGAGTTCTTTTAAAAAGACGAGAACCGCAGAGAGAATCGAGGTGCTGAAGTCACTGATCACTGCAGAGGACATAGCGAGACGACCGAGCTCTGAGTTCTGTAGCCTCAGCTCGAAAAGAAGGTTTCCTATTACAGGAAACGACGAAAGACATTGGATGGAGTAGATGAAGATGGTCTCGTAGAATTTCACAGCCGGTTCTCCCTTTTTGATCCCTACATCTCTTAAGATGACCAAGAAGATGAAGGAGCAAACGGTTATAGAGAGTAACACAGAGGAGAGACCAATGGTGATGGCTTTCCTCCCCGTGTTGCGGATTAGACTCAAGTCCATTTTAACTCCCATCAAGAACCAGAACATCATGTAAGAACACGCACCAACCAGACCAAACAGTGTGTCTTTGTAATCTTCTGTCGAAAAGAAATTCCTCGCGGGTGTATTCTCTTTCAGAAACGACTTGCTTAGAAGAATCCCAGTCTGCAAGAAAATACAAAAATTTAGTCTGAGCTTGAATCAAAGTTAAGAAAGATTGTTTACTTTTTATACTTACCAGCATGTGGGAAGTGAAACGAGTCATGCCAATACGTTTGAAGAATAAATGGAAGAACTGCCATAAGAGGGTGACGATGAGGAAAATGATCTCAACATGTGGAAACATGAAGTTCCAGAACTCAATATTGGCTTTAGGATCTTCGATCTCTGGGGCTGGCCATATCCCATTTGAGCTCGGGTTGATGGGCAGGATGCTACAGATTTGGCTTCCTGCTCTCCATGTGTCTCTAAGGTAAACAATCCTATGACCTACGTACTCCATTGTGACAAAAGAAAAAAGTTTCTAACAAGAGCAAAGATGATAGGAACAAAAACTAGATGAAATGATTATGAATAGAATTGGAAGAAAAAAGAAGCTACAACTGTTTTAAACAAAATGTTTTGGTTAACAGAATTGGAGTGAAACGAAACAACATCTGCGTTTTGTTTCTTTTTAGTAACTATAAATCTCTAATAATAGTCAAAATCTTGTGAGGGAACAAGAAGCGGCAGGCAACATATTTTTTTGTTTACATTGCAGGTTTCTGGTTAATGGTTATTTGTTATGTTATTACAGCTTGTTTAGTTGTTGTTAATTTAAGCGTCCATGTACTTAAACAGACAAAATAGCTTCAAGAAAATATAATAACTTGACCAAAATATTTATAACATTTTCAAGATTTCAAAATAATAATTTAAATAAGACAAATGCAGCAAAGATTAACAAGACAAACTTGGATCCTGGCCCCTTTCTCTATGTTCCTGCAACCATAACGCAATGGTCAATTAGCATCTGCCTTTGCCGCTAAACTCCATTACACAACTATCTTTAAAGGCCGATGTTCAGAGTTCACAGTAACTACATATTTCAATTCGAACAGAGATAAAACTAACAATAAGCCATATGAGAATACCTTGGGATGCAGCAGTAGCAGTCTTTTGACTATTGGAAAGAGGTTAGTTGGCGAAAACGTTAAGCCTAACACGAGCAGTGACATCAGGGTGAAGTTTGAGTTCGGCTATGTATTCACCGGTTTCACGGATCTCAGGAAGAGAAACAAGGCGCTTGTCTATATCTCTGTTAAAAACCTCAGCCACATTAGTTTGGCTTCAAAGTATATTGAAAGCTTTTGTGGAAACTATCAATTTTTCACGGGTTTTGTTACCTTTGCAGCTGCGCCTTGATGATGTCAACGAGGTCTTGTGCTGTGACACTGCAAAGCAAAAATAATATTAAAGTTTAAGCAGAGTCTAAAAAATGATTCTGAAGGTCAATGATTTGGTTAAACAGCAAGACTTACGATCCGAATATTTGTTTGCCTTTACCACCCTTGCGTTTCACCTTGAAAGCCCCAACGGTTTCAAACACCGTGGCCAATTGTTGAGCCTCTTCTTTCACCTGAAAAGAACCAAATGAAAGAGTTCTTTTTATTAACTTGGGTACTCTGGGTCTATGGAAGAGCTCAAACTAGTCCCCAAGGACGAGCGACTCTCTTCGGATATTCAAATGATTTCAACGGATGGTCACACATGTTTAGTTTAGTGTTGTGGAGTTGCCACGAACCGAATCGCTTAGCTCACTGGAATTCTTTTACCACTAGACCATCCATGTGTGGTTTATGAAAAGCCTTTCTTGATCACTCAAAACACAAAACAATGAATGTATTCAATCTCAGATTTACCCTTTGCTTTTCTGCCTCTATCCTTTCGTCTTCCATCTTCTTTTCCCTAACAAAACAACAAAATGAAAATTTCAAAATGATGATGCATTTGTTGCTGGTGACTTAAGAAGATTGAATATTACTTGAGCAGAAGAGGAGTCATGAGCTGAGCCTTTCCAGTAGGCAACAGAAAGTTTCTGAAGAATCCGGCTTTCACGTCAAGTAATTGCCCTTCCTTTCCCAAGTCCAACACATCCTCTTTCAAGATTACCTTCAAAAAAACAAAACAAAACAAAACAAAACACAACATTCTCTTTTAACCAGGAACTAAACTAGAGATATACAAAAGTGTCTACTTTGATAATGGCAATACCTTTAAAGGTGTCTACTTTGATAATGAATCATATACATTAAGCTTATTCAAGTTCTTTTTCATCTCCATCAAAAAAAGGGAGACTTTACCTTGCGGAGTTTCTTGGCTTTTTTCTGGGCAACAACCTCTAAAGTGGACCTTCGCTGGGATACTTTTAGGGTTTCATTTCCGACGACATTGAAGGTGTGAGAAGAACAAAGGGAGGAGCTCCATGAGAGTGACAAAGACGAAGAAGCCATTGGTGAAAGCTTGTTCAGTTACCGAGCAGAGGGAGAGATAAAAGACCAGACCGCTTTTCTAGTCTTATCTTCTTATCGGCTTCTTCCTCCGTAACATATGTTTTTCTCAATGTTTCGAATTTGACCCCTTAATTAATTGGTCTTTTGGTTTTCTCTCCCTATACTTTCTTTAAGTTAACTTGTGTACCTAACATATAAGCTTTTGTCTATTTGAGTCCAATCATGCCTATAGTTCAGTCTTTTTGCAATAGGAGATACGCTCACTTTGCTCTGATATTCGTTGTAATGGTTGACTTTTGTACTCAGAGATATGTTCATTTTGCTCTGATATTCATTGTAATGGTTATCACAGATTATTCGATGGGTTTTAAAGCAAACGTCATTGAAGTGGTTTCTTCAAAAAGATATTTTACTAAAAAGAAATA
Source organism: Moricandia arvensis (assembly GCA_905132765.1). Taxonomy (NCBI): domain Eukaryota; kingdom Viridiplantae; phylum Streptophyta; class Magnoliopsida; order Brassicales; family Brassicaceae; genus Moricandia; species Moricandia arvensis. The sequence goes on from CAJHQP010000924.1 coordinate 40,972, forward strand.
TATCTTTATCTGGAATATTTCTATCGTATATATAGATAACGAATGTGATTGTAGAATGTTATGATGCAGAAAATATTTTGACTCTCTTACAAAGCACATAGCAAGATGTGTGTGCTTCATCATTGATTTCTCTTGAAATCGTATGTCATATCATATTTTAATGGTTTAAATGTGTTTTTCAAGAGATTTTTTTGGATATGATTTAATGTGTTGTTGTCGGCCTTTAAAATGATTTTATTATCAAACATGTTTACAGCTCTAAACTTAAATTAAATTCAAAGGTCTACGCTTTGTGTTTCCTTGTATATTTTAGAATATTTAGTCATTATTTCATTATAAAGACTATAATTTGGCTTCCAATTGGTCTAGGTGTAGATCTGGTCCTAAAATAATAATTTAGCACCAAACGTCTACGCTGTATTTCGTTGTTTAAAACATAGTTTAGCACCAAATTAATAGTTTTCCTAAAAGATTATAGTTTACTAAATTAATTGATATTGCCTTAGACGTGGTCTTCAAATAATAACTTAGCACCAAAGAATTAGAGAATTTTATAAATGATTTGTGTATTTTCTTGACTTTTATTTTTGGATGAGAAATAGAAGAGATCAAAAGTCATGGGTGGCCCTTTGTTGAGCAAGAGCAACCATATCACAATCAATGGCGATTCTTTATCAACTGATGATGAGCTAGCACCACGTGAAGGTGTTCAATTGTGTCATCCATGCACACGAGATCGTTTTTGGAACTCCGTGGAGTTTGTTATGAGTTTGGTCCAGATTGTTGCAGCCATAGTAGTTTTGACTCGAGCAACAGGTGAACATCCAGAGACGAAATGGATCATTGTTTATGCTTGTGGTTGTATCGCCACTCTACCTATACTATATTGGCGTTATTGGCACTACCACAATTTTATCTCAGAGCTAAGGTACAATCATATTTCTTATTTGTTAGCTAGGATCGTATGTTTAAAATAGGAGGAAAAAAAAGGATAATGGTTTTAACTTTTAATTGGTTTGCAGAATCAACGATGTGGTGGACATTTTGAGTAGTTTACTTACATATTTCTTCATGGGTTGGTTTGTGTTGTTCCTATGGGTTTTCTTAATTGGCAACTCATCATCATCATCTATTGACCATACAAGTCAACCTTTCGGGTACGCAATGAACATAAATTTATAATTATGTCACAAAACATAATTTTACCTCTATGATATAATAGTGTTTACCATTGTCATTTGCAGGTTATGTATGGTGTTTCTTGCTTTTGTTTCCATGCGATATATTCTTCCTAATCTAATATGGGCAACAACATGTTTCTGTTTGCGTGTAGTGTTATGTATTTACGATCTTGGCTCTTTGGGAAGATACTAAAGCCTGTATCAACAAATAAAACAGTGGTGGATCATGTTGTTTTCTTCTTTTCATATAAAATTCTTGTAATACTCTCTATAAACACATTTATTCTATCAAAGTAAGGCCAGTTAATTACTGACTCCTCTACTTGAAATGGCTGAGTGATGCAAAAGTGAAAGACAACTTTCTAACTAAAGCACACTTGTGTGGTTTGGAAAGGCGCTAAGCCTCACACTTGTGTGGTTTGGAAAGGCGCTAAGCCTCGGGTTCGAAACCTATTATATCTCAGATATACCAGCTTGGAAAGTATTTAAATTTCATTAACAGGATCTGTCGAGCTATCGATGGACCATCGACAAACTCCAGAGATTAGTCGGTTAGGCCTAGACCTAAGTCAGTTACCAGAATAGAAAAAAGAAAGGTTCTAGCTAAAAGAGTTATACGCAGGTTGGTGGTGGTGGTGATACTGTAAATTTTTCTTGAAGTTGCTCTAGTTTTGATTTACAAAGTTGTATGGATGATTATACATATCTATTATTCGATTTCAGAATGCACGTAATCTCTGAAGACAAAGTTCTTCTCTTTTTCATGTAAAGCATATGCAGAAGCAGCTGAAACCAGAGCTAAACCGGCCAGAACCAACCGAATCTGAACATCCGAAGGAACACCAGCCGTGGCTCCCAAGAAAACCGTAGTGCCAACAAGAAACTTCTTGAGGATTTGGAAACCCTTGTATGCTCCTTTACAAGAAGAACACACTTGTGTATGCTGCTCAAATCTATCCAGCATCTGTTTATTTTTTGTTCAGATTCCATATTTTTCAGACATGTCAGCTTTAATATATATATATATATAGAGAGAGAGAGAGAGATCAATGATGTGTAGAACGCATGGATCGATGGCTTACCTCACGTTTTGTTAAGACAGTGGAAGGGAGAGGTTGGTTAGCTACAGTGGAGCCGAACCACTCAGGTTGACTCTTTCCATGCCGTCTGAGCCAGTTTCTGAAAGCTAGTACAAAACGGTCTGCTTGTGTTGGAGTGAACGTGAGCTTTGTGTACTGTTTGTTCACATCGTAGTCTGGTGACTCCATTGATTTAGAGAGAAACACTTTCTCTTGTCCCTGGAGGACAATCATGTCTCCGTCATAGACTAAGTTGGAAGTCCAGTGTTCGTACCATCTGGGTACAACCTAACAAGGAACAACAACATCAGAAGAAGACTTGTGCAGACAAATGATGTTTGGAACCAAAGTTTTGTTTGCTTTACCTGCCACCAAGCAGGTCCTGGTACAGAGAACTGGAAGAAGTTACGGGCGCTGCAAACAATGGAACGGGTCTTCCCTGGAGCCATTGGTATGTTGAATGAGCAAATCCATATAACCCATTTTTGGTTACCGACAATCGGTAGCTTCGCATCTATCTCAATTCTGTATACAAATCCCAGTAAGGAAACTGTATGCTAACTAACCACTTATGTGTTTGTGTGTGAAACTCAAGAGACTCACTTGTTAAGAGAATAGCACGGAGCAACGAATTTTGCGGTAATCTTTGGACTGTCGTCATTGGCACCTTGAAAACCCCAAGGACCACTTGACTCCACCTTGAACGGCAATGGTTTGGCCCTATCTCTTCTTCCTGTAACCTGTTACATAGCCCGAGGATGGTTTCCTTAAGAGGAAATATCAACACATATGGGGAGCTTTTGAGAGAGAAACAAACCTTGTGATGAGCAAAATCAATATGGGAAGGATCAGATACGTTTTCCATGAGAGTATCATATCCATAGAAAAGATCTCTCTGAATTGTCACCGTTGAAAACTCTGGTTTATCAAAGTCATCCGGCAACCTACAAAAGTTAAAGATCAAAAGCTTTATTATAACCAAGTTTAACCCCAACAAGAGACTAGTTTGGCTTGTTACCTAGGGGGTTCAATGGAATTGGCTCTGTCCCATCCATTTTCATCAGGCCAAACAAAGAGAAGACCTTGAGACACCATTGTTGGGAACTTAATAGCGCAAGCTCTCGGAGATTTCACAGCTTTAGCTTCAGGACCTGAAGTAGCAGCCTGTGGAATCCTAGTGCAAGACCCACACCCGGCAAAAGACCATCCATGATATGAACATTGCAAGTGTCCATTCTCGTCCAACCTTCCTTCCTACGAAACAGCAATCCAACCATCAACACATCTACTTCCATATATACACATTACAGTATGAGTAGGGCAGAAACTGACTAAAGCTCAAAACTATGTGTTACCACTTAACCAGTAAGTTGACTTGTTTTGCCCAAGTCAACAACAAAACAAAGACATAACTATTGGTTAGCTGATTTGCCGACTTAACCGATTTTTCCAACTATACTAGATCGATTTTTAAAACACTTTAAATATATATGAAGCTGACACGATATTAGAATACTTTACAATAAACAATCATCTCTAATAGTTTATTCATCTAATCCAAATCAATAGACCTAATAGTTTTATCAACTCCAATAGTTTATTCATCTAATCCAAATCATTAGACCTAATAGTTTTATCAACTCCAATAGTTTATTCATCTAATCCAAATCATTAGACCTAATAGTTTTATCAACTCCAATAGTTTATTCATCTAATCTAAATCATTAAACCTAATAATTAAAACGACTTGTTTCTCTAAGAGAGATTACCGAGAGAGGAGCGAGGCGGTGAGGGCAGAGGTCATCAAAGGCAGCCCATTTCTGCTCATTCCGATCAAACCACAGGACGAGGTCTCGACCCAGAAGCTGAAACCGGGTCGGCACATTCGGATCCAAATCTTCAACCAGAGAAACCGGATACCAGTGATCTCTCCACTTGAACTCAGACCCTTCTTCTTCTTCCTTCTCTCCGCCGTACTCTTCTTCGACCCGCCTCTCCTCCGCCGGATCTGAAGTGGGTACCGACGGTGGCGCCGCCACGCGAAGTGGGCTGTCGAAAAGCTTCGATCTTTGAGGAGAAATCGAGATTTTGGACCGGAATCTGGGGAGTTGGGAGATAAAAATGGAATCTTTATGGAATTGGATTTGGTGAGTGTGGCTGAAGCTGAAGAGACTAAAACCACTGACATTTTGTTCTAGTTTAACGATGTGGTTCGGTTCAAATGTAACTTGATTCTTATTGAAGCTTATGAGATGTCTGCGAGAAAGAGCTTGCGTGCAAGTTTTGCGTTTTTTCTTTTGGCTTAACTGTTGAACAGTTGTTTTCACACGTGGCTGACTTTGGCACTTGGCAAATATGAACGTTGATCAAAACATCTCAACGTTTTGTTTGTTTTTTCTCAGCCAATGCTATGGATGTGATTCAACGACCAAATCTATGGCTTCTGCTTGTTTTCAGTTTTAAGATATTGGATTTTTTGGTTTTTAATTAAAAACTATATTCCCTCGTGATGTTTTAAGATTTTTGTTTTGTGTAAGTGATGTATTCAATTTTTAACGTAAAAGTAAATGTAATTTAAAATCTTAAAATTATAATATATTTTTTTGTTACTTGAATTAACAATAATTATTTTAATTTTTATGCAAACGAAACAGATGGAATAAAAGCTAGTAATTTTTTAATTAGTGTGCAAAAAAAATAAAAAAAATTATTTTAAATACAGAGGAAGTGATTTGTTTGATCAGATTCACTAAAGGTCTAAAAATAAAAAATACAAATGATGAAAAAATATAATATTAATACTCTAGTTTAAGAATAAAATAAAAATACTTGTCTCGGTTTTTATTTAACTATTAACCTAACTATAACACTCAGGGTTTTAGGTCTAACAACCAAGGAATGTGACACACAGTTGTACATTTAGAAATCAACATCATGATGACAAGAAGAAACGCACACACAAGCATGATTACATCACTATAATTGAAACAAAAAGTTTGAGAATGATCTACATTGATCTTGAACTCAATTTTTCCGTAGCACAATGAGGTATTGCATTCCTGGTGTGGCTTTGGCTATCTCAGGAAGCATTTCTTGTGTCTTTTCCCTCACAAGTGCAAAGGTTTTCTCCATTACATCATGCCCAAACTGTGAGGATACAGATCCTCCAACCGTGACCTTAAACGTGAACATCAAAGACTCTGGGTCTAAAGGATATTCCCCCTTCGCATGGCTAATGCTCTCGAATACCTCAGTCGTGAAACATTTGTTCTCCTCAATGATTCCTTTCAACTCATCCTCATGTGCAAGATATATAGGCAATTTGAAAGCATCAAGCTTTTCTTTATCTATCAGACCCTTTTCATAAGAAGAGAAAGCAAAATATGTTAGTATAGGTAATACCAGTCCTAAAGTTTTGGAAGCTGTAAGCGATTTAGTAAGAATTTCAATTAAGAAAAACTTTTTTTTTTTACAAATTAGAGATCTATTTTATATAAATTTCCTAAAAAATTTTAGGTGTTATAAGTCTATGTCGGCTGGCTTGAGTATAGGTCAAAGGTGGCTCTTGGAAACATTGACTTAGACCTCCAGAATTTAAAAAAAAAATTATATTTGAAAAAACTCCCAAATTTTTATATTTTTCTAAGCCTTAATAAATTGTTTAGGGCTCCCTTAATCTAACGAACTCCCTGATATAGGTGAGTATTGTTATTTAAAAGATGTAATTAAAGTTTTGTGTTACCTTCTTAGCAACTTCATCAAGGGAAGATCCAATGAAATCTATCATCATTCCATTAACGGTTTCAGACATTTGAACTCCATTAGGTAGACATGATCCAAGAAGCAATAGCAACCCACCAGACACGAGCTCTTGAGCTCTCGCGTTCAAGAAACTCCCCACATCGATCTTGTATTGATCACGATACAAGTCCACAACCTTCTTCGAGACTCCCGTGCAATGTATGTCCTTGTTCCACACCAGAGAATCGCGATCTTTAACTCCTTTGGGAATCTTGGATACGAAATGGAGTGAGTAACAAGAAACTCCCACGTGGAAACTGTTCTTAGGAAGAACACGACCAAAGAAAGAACCAGGAACTCCTGTCGCGAAGTATCTTCTACAAGGAGGAAGTGTCTTGAAGAGAGTGTTGAAGTCGTTGTTTGAAGAATCATTGAAGAAAACTTGGAACTCAATGTTGTCGTTTTGATACTTGTTTTCCACGGCATCTATTATGGTTTGTACCGCAGCGAATGTGTTTGGTCCTGTGGAACAACCAAAGTCTGCTAAGTTAACGAGACTTCGAGTGAGGTCGATGTCGATCTTGGTCGAGATGGCTTCGTTGATCTTCTTCTTTGCAGCTTCAACCAATGCTCCCTTATGAACCCATAATTGTTTTGTAATGATGATCTTAATTTGATAGATAACATGAAAATTATATATATATTATTAGTAAAATAAACCTGGTATTTTGAATGTTGTTGGTAACTGTTAGGACCTTCACCCCTAACCATCGTGAATGTATTCGACATGTTTATCTTCTTTCTTGTCTTTTGATAGATTTTTTTTTTCTTTCTTGTCTTGTGTGTATGTGTTTGAGGCTGTGATGATCTTTAGCTGTAAGTGTCTATGCATACTTATATCAATTGGCCTTTGGGATGCTGGAGGCGATACTATTGCTAAATAAAATAATCAATAATGATATTGGAAGCATTATCCATGTGTTCTTTGGAACCATATATTTACTGGTCTTCCAGTTTTTTGCTTCCCAAAAACGTGAAAAAAAATAAAAAATAATGTACATATTATAATTATAAAAAAATAATTTAGAATATATTTTAAATAACTTTTGTCACAAAAATACTTTTAGGAGAAAAATAACTAAATATAATTTTATTAAAGAGTACATATTTATAACTTTTTGGATAACTAATATAAAACTTATAAATTAGAGTTATAAGTGAAGTTTTGAAGGTAAATTTTAAAATTAAAAAAAAATTAAAAAAAAATAATTCTTTTTTAATTATTTCGGTCAATTTTTTCTTGACAGCTATTCTGGTGACAATAACATAAAACTATTTGAGAAATTTACCCTTTTATTATTATACATTAAATTCTTCCAGCAGACTGCACCAGAAAACAATTCAAGTTCTGCAACAACAACCATATAGAGATATGATTTTGGTTCATTAACTTCTTTACTCATGCATAGAAGTCTAATGCACCGAATCCAGAAACTGCAGAACCTTATTATTGACAAAACAGCAACATGCTTGTAGATAGAGGCAACTAAGCAAGAATTCCACACAGATAGACACAACAACACATCTACAAAGATTCAAAAGAATCATATCAAATCAGACAAGAACTATACCCTCTTTTTCTCTATTGATCCTAACTCTAGTTATTTACTTTTACAGTATACCCATTTCCCAAAAACCACCACGATCACAAAGGCATGACTTCTAAGACAACACTATCAACTTTGATGGTCAATGTCTTCAAAACTTCTACCTTAAGAGAAACAGAATGCTTTGCTGAACAGAAAGAGATACAGTTCCAAGTGACCAGCTTCTGCTCCGCTTGAAACAACGCAACTTCTTCTCTGTTGAGAGAAAAATGAGCTTGTAAACGTTTTCGGAGGGAGATTTATCCGAAAAATGAGAAGCTTTTCCGGTGTTTGGAATGGCGGGAAGAGCGAGGCAGTGTGTGTTCAGCGGCAGCAGATCTTGGAGTGCTGGACAAAGAGCTCAGGACTGTATCATGTTTGGCATCAGAGGCTCGTGGAAGAAGAAACTTGCAGCCGATCTTGACCAGACGAGGCGAGCTCATGGAGCTAGAGGACTTGCTTGCTCTCTTCTTCTTTATCTCCTGCTTGATACTCCGAAACTCCTCTTCTAGTTCTCCAACCCTTGACCTCATTTTCTGCATATCAACTTTTAAAACTTGGTTTTGGCGCACAATGGTCACCCACCCATCTCTCTGAACTATCTCCTCTCCTGGGATGCTCAGTGCATCACCCGTTCCGGTGCTTGCAAGAGCGGTTCTGAGATGCATTTGCTCGAAGAATAGGACTTGAAGAACAACTCTGAGGGGTAACCTGTCATTATGGGAAGCATGAGCGCAAGCGTCTATTGAGAGTCTTTGGTAATCCATGATGTTGCAGAGTTGTTCCTTGTCTTTATCTGATAACCATGGATGCTCCTTGAAATAGATATCAAATGCTCTGTATAGACCGTCGTATAACGGTCTTGAACATTCTGGAAGAGCTGCTGCAAGAGACCTCATCTTATCAGGTTTCAGATTCACATCAGAAGCAACCTCTGCCATGTAGCTATCCACCAACTTACCCACTTTCCTCAACGGCGCTAGAGAGGAAGGAGACGTCTCTGGATCCAAAGATGGAGGAGAGAAGTCAGTTAGCTCTGATGATGATGATGATGATGATGATACAAAATGGCGGATCATTCTTTCTACACAATCTACATTGTACAAAGTCTCTGAATCAGAATAGTTAAGTATCAGGAGATTCTCGAGTGTTGCAAGCTCCAACTGCATCCCTATCTTTCTCTCCAACTCCTTCACGCAGTTCCCATCAACTCCCAAAATGAAAGCAAGACGAAGAAGACATAACATGAACTTGCAGAACGATCTTCCTCTCTTTTGAGGGAGAAGACTTACAATGGTTTCAAGCAAAGCAATCTGATCAGCATGAGACATAGAGGAAGAGGAAGAAGCTGTTGCCAAACTAAAACTCACAACACTTGTTCTACTGCTCTGCCACCGTCCCAAACCAGGCAAGTACTTTCTTGCATAATACACCATAGCACCAACTAAACTCTCCGCACGTATACCTTTTGTCTCCATAGTCTTGATGAGCCTTCTAAACAAATCCACACTTAGATAAGAAACATCTTCGTACCACCAATCCGAAACATAGCTTCTCATTCGCGCTCCTGTGTTTATCCCATTCCACAAAATGCTTCCACCAGGACTCTGCAACGTACCATACATCATCATAGGCCATCCAAACAAACTAGGGTCAGTACACACCATGGTGGAGACAGCGTTCATGAGTTTGGGTATTGTCTGAAGCTTTTCAGCAGCCTTCAACACCGGACCGGAGCTTTGTAAGGCTAAGATACAGTCTTTCCAGTTGCGAAGCACATGCTTGTGCAAAAATGTTTCCACTTGGGATATCAAGTTATCTTCCCCGTACTCATTTGTCATCTCAAGGTACTCAGCTGCGCAGTGTATGGACACTATGTTCTTTGAGGTGATCTCTACTCGAGCACCGTAACAGAATCTTGCAGCTGTCAGGAAAGTGTCCGATCCACCTGGGAACTCTTCAAGAACTGTTGTCCAAAGAGATTTCTTATTGGTACTTTTGGAATCTTCGTACATCCGTGCTAGCTTTCCACTTTTTGACACTAGAGGAAACTGCAAAGTTTCAAACACATAATCCCCTTGTAAGTCTTAAAAGAGAGTCCCTAGTAATTTACCAACACTCATAGATACACATTCAAGTACAAGGACGAATGTAACATACATATATTTCAATAAACATAACCACACGCATTGTTGTTGTTACATACATAACCAGAAGAATGGTCATACACACAACTAGTTGATGAATCTATGTAGCTTAACATCTTATACTTAAAACCACTAGCTACACGGTAATCTCCATGGTTCTTCTTAGAGATTCACAACAAATTACATGGCTCAACGGTCGAACACATACTTTGCCTAAAAAGATTTAAAAAAATAAAAGCAATGATACCAAACTTAGGAGGAAAGCAAAGCATCATAAAGAGTGATCAAAAAGCTATATACCTTATGAAGATGGAACTTCACATCATCAACAACAACAGTTATGTCACTTGGAAGACCTGTTTTGCAAAACCTGCATAATCTTTTTAATTCAGCTCTTTGTAAGATACCTAAAGAACAAACTTCTAAGGGAAATTCCTATCTGAAGAACATCTTTTTGTAACTTCTATTCAATCTTCAATTTCTTTTCCAGGTCAGGATCCAAAAATTCTTATCAAAAAGCTAAACTCCTCTATCTGTCTCTGAACATCTTTCAAATGAGATGAAGAGTGGGGATCTGAGAAAAGATGCAATCTTTAAGGTCTCTGAGCTACCAAGACCATAGAATTGGGAAACTGAATCAACTCAAGACAAAACCCATCAACTGAAAGTTGTAAGAACAAAGAAACATACATGCAGATAAAGAAGACAGAGAGTGGTTTTTACCAATCATTTCCTTCTCTGTGAAACTCAGAGACTTTGCCTGCTACAGGTGACATGCCTCTCCAACTCAGAATATATGATCAAAACTGAAAATTCCACATCTCACAAAAGAAATTCAAAAGAGAATAATAAACCCAGAAGTTTCTTCTCCATGGAGAATTAAAATAATAAACTGAAGAGAAAAGGAGCACCACTACAACTCCATCAAAACAGAAAAATAAAATAATTGTTATACAAATCAAAAGTCACATAGAGAGAGAGAGACATCAAGAAGGGGGAGTTTTGTGTATGTGTGTGTGTGGCCCTTTACAGCTAAAATCAACCGAAAGACAGAAGAAAATCCAAAAACGGATTTAAAAAGCAAAAATAAAAATACAAATACTTAATATTTTTTTTCACCAAAACTGAAAACAAACAATTTCTTGAGAGTTTGGTCGAAGCTGCTGGCTTCTTTCCTGTTCGATAGTCTTCACCTACCAACCCGAGAGAGTAAATCAAAGAAAACCAATTAAAAAGAGTGTGGAAAGTATCGGTTTTTATAGATCCCAGGACGAAAAGTTATTTTTTTTCTTTCACTTCTACGTTATGTATAATTTTTCAGCAGAAATTAAAATAGAAAAGAAAACAAATATGAGGGAATTAAGGAGACAAAGAGACAAAAGCAACTGTGAGTATGTGTTTGGACATTTTTAAAGGGATGGTCAACATTGACTTTTGAGATGTGTAGCCTGTAGGGTAAAGGTTGAGATGTTCTTCAAATTTAAAATCATCTGTCTTTTTTTTTTATCAAACATATTTTCCATTCAAGTTCAAACTTATTGTCTACACTCCATGATCTGGATTTTAATAGGAGTTATTGATTTGAAACCTCCATTACTCAGTTCTCATCTCAATTTGTTTAAATTCTCAATTTTTTATTCTAAGTTTTAACAGCTTAAATTGAATATATCCAAATAGATCGAGTCTCAACTTAAATAACTGAGTGTTGATTTTTCTTCAAATAACCGAATAAATTAATTTTGAAATTAGTTTAATAGTTTAGCTCAATTCTGGTTTACATATGTAATTTCATCAAATTTACCTTACAAAATAGTTTTAACATACTTTTAAATTTTATTTTAAACTAAAATAGATCAAAAAGAAATTCCTTTATATTGGGATATACCAGATATCAGTTTTAGTTTATGGAGCAGTCCAACCCACTGTCCCAATGCATCACGTATCCAACATGACTTTCGATATGTTCATAGCTTTTAGGTTTAGTCCGGTGGACTTTGTTAAGGCGGATATGTGTTTCGGTACAATACATATCGGGGAGGAGTCAAAATCTATACTATTCTTTGCAAAGTGATTTTCCGCAACGGAACTCTCACGTTAAAAGTTAGAACGATTAATATCGTTTATGCCTTTAATAAATAAAATATATAAATTATTCAAAATAAAATGAATTTAAATTATTTTTATAATAAAAATATAATTCTAATATATATTGTGTTGTTATCCAAAAAAAATCTTTTAATAAAAATATAAAATTAAAAAACAGAAAACACATAACTAAATATTAATCAAGTAAAATTATTAGTTTTATATAATTGAATGAATTTTAATATTGATTTATTAATGATGAATATAGTATACATAAGAATTTTTACATTAAGAAATCAAATGAAAATATAAATAATAATTTATATTTATAGTTTTTAAATTAATAATGTATATATTGATAAGTAGTTTTATAAAAAATTATGCATGCATGTGCGGACAATCCACCTAGTAACTAATTAATTTTCAGAATATATTTTTAATGTATTTTATTATATTTAAAATGATTTAATATATTAATTGCATTTATTGTATTTTGTTGTTAATAAAACATTATTTATTAGATATTTCTGTTTTTATATAAAAGAAATTATTTTATATATAACATGTTAAAATATTTTTACTATAAAATAAAATACGTTTGGTCTTATGTTGATACAATTATGGTTCAAGTCTGGTTCAGAAATTTTATTACACCAAATTTGGACCATAAATCCTCTTAGGTATTTTTTAAGTTTCATTTGAAATTTATTAGTATTTTAACTAAAATAAATAAAGTTTGAATATTAAAATAGATAGACTTTTAAAAGTTTGTATATTATAATGAGCACAATAATTAGTTGGTATATTAAACCGGACAGCAAAAAAGTTTGCGTATTAAAGATCTTAATGAAATTTAGTTCAGATATTTTTATAAAATTTTCCCTGTTAAAATCTTTGCTTCAACCAAAAAGGGGAACCTCTGCCAAAAGATGTCCTGCAGAAGACGATGGACGCATGTGATCGGGCTATCGATCTTGATTCCTTGGGGATGTTATCGAGCTTAGAGCTCATAGTGCTAAAACAAAACTCAGAGTTGTTCTTAATAGTTTCTTTAATTTCTCTCTTTTTTGGGTGATATGAAACTTCTTTTCCGCAAAGAATATTAATCTCGTTTTGTTTTATGTTGGGTTTTCTTCCTCTTCCAATTATACTCTTATTCTTTGCTAACAATTCTTTACACCCACTTGTTGAGCCAAGAAGGTGTTATGAGTAAAGTTTCCTTGATGCAAGAACAAGTGTTGGTTGGATCGATCTCCACTGATTCTTTGGAGATTGAGTAGGATTAACATCTCTAATATAGTTGATAAAAAATCTCTTGTTGAATCAAATTCGAGTTTTCCCAGTAATATTCAATCAATGTTTAAAGAATACCAGCTATAAATGACGGTTGCGGCAAAAATTAGGATCTACACGAAATTGAGAAGGGAATAGTCGTATGAGCTTCATAAAAGGCGAGGTTCAAAAGTTTTGTGTAAATCAACATCAGTGGAGCTTGCGGCGGAGGTGCATCAAAACGGTGGAGATAGAAGTCGTCCCGCATGATGACCCTGTGTTGACACACGTGTCCCAAAAATGCATATGAAACTAAGTCAGAGTTACATAAGTGAGCGAAATTCTATTTTAATGTAATGGGCCTAGTTTAAATAAAGAGTGATTTAGTGAACTACCCATATTTGAAGCTCAAATTAGCAAAATACCATTGATTGAACATGAAAGATACTGACACAACTATTTGGCAAGAAAATGCCGAGAATGCCCTTTCTCTTTCCTCTCATTAACACGAAGCGTAAAAATATTTGTTAACATATAACACTTCTGTTAATGTCTACAATATTTGTTAACAGCCAACACATTTATTTCCGCGAAAAAAAAGAAAAAAAAATTTAGGCCAATCTCGAGCCGCCACGTGTTGAACCTCATGAGAGAGGGGTTCACCGGAGTGAACTTTAGGAGAGAGGAGTTCATAAAATTTTGTTATTTTTTTTTTTCTTGATTTTCGTGTGAACTCCCCCTATAAACTTTCAATGGACATGCTCTAATAGGTCTAATTTAAATAAATCCGATTTAGTTGTATAGTAGAAACTCTATAAATTTATAATTTTCTTTGGTCCCAAACTGGATTTATTTTTTCAAAATATAAACTAAATCGATAAAATAATTAAATATTTTTTTTAAAACTTTATATAATAAATTAATAATTTATGTATATACATATTTTATATAAAAATGAACTTATCATTTTTTATTCATAATAGAATTATATTTATAGTTTCTTAACATTTAATATATTTTGAGGAAATTTAGTAAAATTACATCTAAAACCATATTTAAATGCTATAAAACATACTTTATATACAACAAATGATATAATAAACTAATATAAATATCAAATTAAAAAAAACAATTACTATATATATATGTATTAAATTAATTATTTTCTTATTTTTTTAAAAAATAATAAAAAATATTGAAAAATTATATAAATTAATAAAATTTTATAGTACCAACATTACTAATTTATAGAATTTTTACTTTTTAGCGTATTTCTCATTTGAATATGAATATTGATAAAATTGGTTGAGGAATAACATGGTCGTCGAGTCGTTTGAGAGGAGAGAAATCGTCTCTAATGCCCTCGGGTGAAAAATTTAAAGCTAAAATGTTCCCACTTTTTTCTTCTAATTTTATATATCAAACGAAAAATCATAAAATTAAACTCAAAACGTCAATATTTTTATTTGATTTATAGAATTTGATAAAAATATTTCAAACATATAGAATTTAAATATTTACCCATGGGTTCACTGATCCATAAAGGGGGGGTTTGGATTTAGTTTTGATCGCCTTGACATGATTTATTTGAGGTTTTCATTAAATGGGGAAGAGTATAAAGATTAGTGAAGGATATCAGAGTTTTAAATTTTTCGTCCAGGACAATAAAGATGATGGCTCTTGAGAGGAGTTGATGGTAGAAATTTCAGAAGTTTGGGTAATTAATTCTTTAATCAATTCTCCAAATAAAAGACATTTCTGAAAATTCAAAGGAAGAAATAAATTAAAAAAAGTCGTCTTTCTCTTTCTCTCATTAACCTTCCCAAATCTTCCACCTTTTGAATCCAATTAATTTCTACGATCCCAGAACCCAATTTCGCCCGTTTCCAGATTAGGGTTCAGATCCACGATTCTCCAGCTGCGCCTCTCGTTGCCGTCGTCGTATCTAGATCTGGAGGAAGGTGGGATCTGAGGAAACGTTTCCACCATGAGCGGGATGAGAGGCCTCTCCGTGTTCATCAGCGACATCCGAAATTGCCAGAACAAGGAAGCGGAGCGACTCCGCGTCGACAAGGAGCTCGGTAACATCCGCACTTGCTTCAAAAATGAAAAGGTTTCTTCTCCCCCCCCCCTTCCTTAACTGGGAATTTATGTAGATCATTAGTGTTCATATGCCATTAGAAAACGGCACTCTATACCTTGATAGATTACTTCTATGTAATCAATTAGTGACATACTACCTCTATTTTAGTTGTCATTGTCGAAAAGAATTTTTGTTTCATAATAAATGTTGTTTTATAATTTTAATGCAAAATTTATTAATTTTATATGTTATTCTATCTTTTATTGGTTGAAATGTGGTTAGGTGTATCGCAAGTGTTTTTATTTTGAAAATACGCAAAATTAAATGTTTTCTTAATCTATGTATAGAAACCTGAAACAACAACTAGGGAGTACTAGTTTAGTGGGTTAGCGTTATGTTTTGCAGCGTCTACTATCAGCTTGTCAATTCCTTTTCTTATTTTTCGTTTGATCAGTCAAATTGGATAAGTATTGTGTAGTATATGAATATATCACCCTAAGTTTACTTGTCCATTTTGTGATTCATCTGTTTTTTTCGTGTATGATTAGGGATTGACACCATATAAGAAGAAGAAGTATGTGTGGAAAATGCTTTATATACATATGCTTGGTTACGATGTGGATTTTGGTCATATGGAGGCGGTTTCTCTTATCTCTGCGCCTAAGTATCCTGAAAAGCAGGTATACCTTACTCTTTTCATTTGGCTTATACAGATGAAATATTGCTTTTATGATAGGAAAGGGGGATACGTAGGTTTAGCTGTTTGAATAGGAATATATCGTCAAGGTGGAAATTAAGCAAAATGTCAATTACATATGATATTCTAAGAGTGATAATTGTGATATTGTCTCACGTGCTAAGTACACTAGCTGAGTTATATTATGTGAAAATGGTATTACGCGGTTGCAAACAATCATCAATCATTAGCTCTCTCTCTCTCTGCAATTGCAGTGTGTTTCTAATCTCCCGAAGATTTTTTTTTTTTTGCAATTTTGTTAATTTCATATCTTTTAACTGAGTTCAAGTTTTCATCCATGTATATAGGTTGGTTACATTGTGACATCGTGCTTGCTCAATGAGAATCATGATTTTCTGAGGCTGGCGATAAATGCAGTCCGAAACGACATTATTGGACGCAATGAGACTTACCAATGCCTTGCATTGACTTTGGTAAGCCCTCTTCCATCCATACTGCTGATCTCTTATCTTTCAGCTTATCATATGTAGTTTAGTATTTAAACAGATGGTCACTGACTATATTATGGGCTTATTATTTCGGTATTTGAAGCCATCTTCTTCATTAAATGATGTTTCTTTTACCGCCCTGTGCTTCAATTTCCTCTGTAGGTTGGAAATATTGGTGGACGAGAATTTGCAGAGTCTTTGGCACCTGATGTTCAAAAGTTACTAGTAAGTGACTTGGTAATGTTGCATATTTTCCATTTAATGACGTAACATTTGATCTTATGGGTTTGTTTGCTTCAGATTTCTAGCAGTTGCAGGCCTCTTGTAAGGAAAAAGGCTGCACTTTGCCTGCTACGGTTGTTCAGGAAAAATCCTGACGTAGTCAATGCTGATGGCTGGTGTGTATTAAACATTTTGTTGTTTCAGTTTATAGATGTGTCTCTTTATATTCTTGTCTTCGTATGCTTACAGGGCAGATCGTATGGCGCAACTTTTGGATGAACGTGATCTTGGTGTCTTGACATCTTCTATGAGTCTTCTTGTATCTTTGGTATCTAATGATTATGAGGGGTACTCCAGCTGTCTACCCAAATGTGTCAAAGTATTAGAACGCCTTGCTAGAAATCAGGATGTTCCTCAGGAGTACACATACTATGGCATCCCATCTCCTTGGCTCCAGGTTTGTACTAACTACTAACTCGCTTTACTGATTCTTGTTCACTCTAGCTCTAGCGCCTTCCATTACCCTGGACTCTTCACATTTTAGAACTTTTGAAATTGATGCTTGTATATGTATATGCGTGGTTCTCTAAGTGTTATCTTGGATACTTATATGTCTTTGCCTTAGCGTAGGTGAAAACGATGAGGGCTCTTCAGTATTTTCCAACAATTGAAGACCCCAGCACTAGAAGATCCCTTTTTGAGGTTCAAATTTTTCCATGATACTTACTAACATACTTTTTTAAAAATCAATCTCAAAATATTACTATGGAATTTCAGGTCCTACAACGGATATTGATGGGGACAGATGTTGTAAAAAATGTGAACAAGAACAATGCGTCTCATGCTGTGCTCTTCGAAGCTCTATCTTTGGTAAGATTGCCAGACATATAATTGGCGGGAAGTTTAGGCCATGAAATTAATTGATACAGACATACAGTTTTCCGTTTTGCTCATCTCCTTTGCATGTCTCAACTCATTTTGATTCTGTTTGTTAAGGAAAAAGCTAGTTTAAAAACATTTGGTAAATTATTTGTTTGCACGTGTATCTGCTATTTACTTACTTTTTCTTTTCTTCTATTATATACTCCCCTCCTTCAACGATACAAGGCTATTTTGCGTGAAAGGTTCAATACTGTATAGCTTAAACGTCCGATGCTAAGTGGTTTATTATGAATATATGATTTGAGTGTTTTCTCAACTCCTTGCCTTGGTGAGATGTATTTTAACATGTCAATATGCGGTTCTGTTATAGGTCATGCATCTCAATGCTGAGAAGGAAATGATGTCACAGTGTGTTGCTCTCCTAGGAAAATTTATTTCTGTACGTGAGCCCAACATCAGATATCTAGGCTTGGTGAGTTTTTATACAATGGTTTCCTTCTTGTAAAGCGTAGCTAGAACTTTGTATACTGTTTGTGGTAGATCATCTATTAGTTGGCCGTAATGATATATTTTCTGCAACACTGCAGGAGAATATGACACGAATGCTGATGATCACAGAAGCCCAAGATATCATAAAGAAGCACCAGCCTCAGATTATCACCTCTTTGAAGGACCCTGATATCAGGTTCGTTTATTTTTCGCTATATCGATATGAGCTAATGGTTGTGAACAAAGGCTGCTGTCTCTGTTGATCAAATCTGCATCTTGTGTAGTTAATCCAGTCATGAAACTGGCTGTAGTTGATAACTTTCGTGGAATAGTTTCAGTCAAAATTTAATTTGATTCAATTTGGGTTGTAGATATGCATCTTCAAACTAAATTGTGAATTTGTTTCGCTATAATCTTCAGTAAAAACAAATCTTCTTGACATACTCCTGATATCCTGTGTTAAATAGTTATTGGTATACTTATTTATGTTAGCAATTCTTATTGAGTCGTATAAGAACTATTAGACAGTACACTTTGTACGAATTAATCGCCATCGTGACCATATTGAGTGAATACCAAACTTGATCAGATTAAACGTACTGTTCGCAATTGTAACTTTCGTTCCACAATTTATAATTGTAAAGAGTCTGAATAGGTATATATGTGTGTGTATATATATATATATATATATATATATATATAGAGAGAGAGAGAGAGAGAGAGAGAGAGAAAGGGATATCCTGCTTCTCTGTTCCTGTCATTTGATCCAATATGTTTCCCATGTATATTTCATATTATTGTATGTTGGAACCGGTGCTAAAGTTTGCTGACAAGTATTGCTTTCCTGCAGTATTCGTAGGCGAGCTCTTGATCTGCTTTATGGAATGTGTGATGTGTCAAATGCAAAAGGTATAGTCGAAGAGCTGTTACAGGTAATTTTTGTAAAGATTGATATTTCCTTTACCTATAGTTTCCTTTTACGTGAGATGTTTAATAGAAGTTTAAAAATATATTGCAGTATCTTAGCACCGCTGAGTTTTCCATGCGTGAGGAGTTATCACTTAAAGCTGCTATTCTCGCTGAGAAATTTGCTCCTGATCTATCTTGGTAAGGATAATTTAGTTTCAATCGAATATGTACATCATTTTTGAGATGCACATTGCACACAATAACAATATCATGCACTAACCAGTTAGATAATTCTCAACACGATAAATCTGATCAATCTTTTGCGACGCAACATGTTTCATGTGACGTTCATCAGGTATGTAGATGTGATCCTTCAATTGATTGATAAGGCGGGAGATTTTGTTAGTGATGACATTTGGTTTCGTGTGGTGCAATTTGTTACAAATAATGAAGACCTGCAGGTAATGAGTTTTTGTTACAATAAATCTGTTTTGTAATCCTGTTTGTGACCTTCTTAACTTGCTTTAGAATTTCCGTAATGTGTCAGCCTTATGCAGCATCAAAAGTAAGAGAATATATGGACAAGATTGCAATACATGAGACGATGGTGAAGGTTTGTATGCCCTTAATGTTTAGAATTAGTTCTTTCTGTTTCAGAATGCTGGTAACTTGTGGTTCTTATATTGTCACTTTCTTAATGCTAACTTAATTGTAAAGCTAACATTTTCAAACTTTGAAACGATTCTTTACCATCTGAATGTTATGCGGATTTCAGAGTTTAGAGTGAGTTATAATTGCAATACATTTACAGGTCAGTGCTTATATTTTGGGGGAGTATGGTCACCTTCTTGCCAGACGACCTGGATGTAGTGCAAGAGAACTCTTTGGCATTTTACATGAGAAGCTTCCCACAGTATCGTAAGCAAACCTAAACGATGCATGGGGTTCTTCTTTCCTTTTGGATAACCTTTATTTGCTATACCTTAGGCATCGTTGGTTTTTCTCAGGAGTCCAACCATTCCTCTTCTTCTCTCGACGTATGCAAAGCTTCTTATGCACGCTCAACCTCCAGATATAGAATTGCAAAAGCAGATTTGGAATGTATTTAAGAAGTGAGAGTTGTGAACCTTGTTATTCATCCCAGTAGTTCCCCTTGTCATGTTATGCTCTGCTTTTTAGGTAACCAAATCAAGTTTCTTAGTAAAATTTTATGTTGGCAGATATGAGAGTAGTATTGACGTTGAGATACAACAGCGAGCAGTCGAATATTTTGAATTGAGTAAAAAAGGGGCTGCCTTGATGGATGTATTGGCCGAGATGCCAAAATTTCCTGAGCGCCAGGTTTGTTCTTTTGTTTCTTTGCATTTGAGCAGTTTATCTGGTAACTTTCGGAGGTTTTCGATGTTGGAAGATGTGATGCTGGAAATTTTCGTATTTCTATAGTCATCATTGATAAAAAAGGTGGAAGATGTTGAAGATACTGCAGATCAGAGTGCGATCAAGCTTAGAGCGCAACAGCTACCTTCAAATGCATTGGTTTTGGCTGACCCACAACCTGTTAATGGGACACCCCCGCCTTTGAAGCTTCCAAGCATGAGTGGAATCAAAGTGGGTGTTTCCTTCTTTCGGTCTTTATGTTGACTCACCACATACATTATCTAATTATCTTCTGACGTTCCCTTTATCTTTGTTGTGTATGTAGCTGGACCACGAGTCAGCATCCCAGATTCAATCTCAGGCAAATGGCAATTTGAGTAAACCACAGTTTCAAACCCCATCAGCAGATCTCATTGGCGATATGGTCGATCCTCTGGCAATAGAGGCTCCGCCGGTAGATAGGGAGAGCCGCCAACATGTTTACACAGAGGAGGACGGATTTCCAGATGAAGTTGATGGCACAGCCATTGTACCTGTTGGTGACCAAGCAAACAAGGTTGAGGTATGTTTTTCTCCTTCCTTTACTCTCTTTGGCATTGTAGGGGATAACATGGATGTAATGCTATAAAGCCAGTTAGTTTCTGTATCAGTCATTTGCATTATAAATGACATACGTTTACTTTATCTTAGATCAGCATCTTAACTGAAATGTTTATTATTCTACATTCTGAAGAATGGGCACATAACTGACTTGTCATATCTAACATTGTATCCATTTACCTTTGATGTATATCTAATTGTTTTTTTGTACTCAATCATACTCTTCATTTAGATCCTTATTACTGTTTTCTTATTTGTTTTTCTTTTCGTAAACAGCCGATTGGAAATATCACCGAGAGATTCAATGCTTTATGTTTAAAAGATAGTGGTGTCTTATATGAAGATCCTTATATTCAGGTTTGATTTCTTCTTTTTGTCTACGCTTTTCTATTTTGTATTTGCTTATCTGTTCGACATATGGCGGAGATCTCTTACCTTCTTTGGTGTTCTTTGAACGGTGAAGATCACAATGCACAGATAGTCGCATACTCTATTAATTCCTGATTGCAAGGATCTAACATTCTAGAATATGTTGGTACTCTCTCAGATTGGTGTGAAAGCTGAATGGCGAGGACATCATGGACGACTTGTCCTTTTCTTGGGAAATAAAGTTACTTCTCCACTTATGTCTGTTCAAGCTCTAATACTACCACCTGCTCATTTAAAACTGGAACTGTCTCTTGTACCGGATACCATTCCTCCTCGAGCACAGGTGGGTCAATCTGATCTTACTATTTTTATAGCTTAACTATCAGTTTTTTTATGTTACTGTTTCTTATGGTCGTAGGTACAATGTCCACTCGAAGTGATGAACATCCGTCCTAGTAGGGATGTTGCGGTCTTGGATTTCTCCTACAAGTTTGGTACAAGCATGGTAGTTACTGAATCATTTGATAAGAAGATAAGATAGCTTGTTTATAGACAGGGTTTCTTTTTCGCCTCTCTCTGACTTCTTGTCTCTCTTATAGGTCAGTGCCAAATTACGCCTCCCGGCAGTCTTGAATAAGTTTCTCCAACCTCTACAATTGACATCTGAGGAGTTCTTCCCACAATGGAGATCACTTTCAGGACCACCATTGAAACTTCAAGAAGTTGTATGTGTTCCTGATTGAAATTCATACACAACTCAGTTTGAACTGCGCTATTAATGTTTCGTTTGCCTCATAAAATGAATCTGCAATTTCCCGCAGGTTAGAGGTGTAAGACCTCTTACTCTTCTGGAAATGGAAAATCTATTCAACAGTTTCAGGGTGACGATATGCCCCGGGCTTGTAAGTATCTCTTTTATATAATCTACTCTTAAGTTTCATGGTCACGATGTGCCCCTTGCCTACATATGCTTACTTTAATATATATAACTCTGTGGTTCTGCTGTAGGATCCCAACCCTAATAATCTAGTGGCAAGCACAACCTTTTACTCCGAAAACACAAGAGCCATGCTCTGTTTGGTGAGCGACTTAGTAGTTTTCTCTGAATTCCAAGCTGTGTGTTTTTGCTCTATCTCAATATGTTTGTACTTTTTCTACATTTGCAGGCAAGGATTGAAACAGACCCAGCGGACAGGACCCAACTGAGGTTGACAGTAGCGTCAGGAGACTCTACCCTTACATTTGAGTATGACTTCCTCTGCCACTATCACAATCAACCCTAAACTTCATTCGTGATAGGAACGCAACTCTTCCATTGCATTTGCTGACTTGCCCTTGTCTGCAGGTTGAAAGAATTTATAAAAGAACAAATAATCGCCATTCCAATGGGCTCTCGAGCTCTGGTTCCAGCGGTGCCAGTACCAGCTGCACCTTTAGCTCAACCGCCTAGCCCAGCGGTGGATGCTAATGATCCTGGTGCTATGTTAGCGGGCTTACTTTGATTCAACCTGGTAAGACAACACTTACAGTTGAACGATGTGAAAATCATCTTTGATATGCAAGAGTAAAATTAGAAGATGTGAGACGGCTTGCAGAGGCAGATTAAGAATGAACGTAGTTTTGATCCAATTCCATGCCTGTGTCCCTGTGTTAAGTGAGCTTGGTCTGCAATTTAGCATTCTTTATGCACACATTTTGTATTGTGAGGTCTTTTTGGGTGTGTATCCTCTTTTATCTTTCCTTAGGCTTTGTTGGTTTCTCCTTTCTTCAATTCTTGAGTTCGATATCTAATAACATATACACATGTAGAGCTTGTGAGTTATTATAGTTACAAGATTCAGTTTGTATGTTTTTGGAAGTCTTTGTATCTTTGTGGTGGTGAATGTTTAGCAACGATATTTCTTCAGCTCTTGAGAACTCCTGCCGTTGTGTTAGCATGAACAGAAAACAACATCAGTTTGTCTCGGTATCAGGTTTCCGGGTTTAGAAAAGTGGAACCGTTTGGTCTTTGTAATTTTTTGGTCCGGTTCTCGGTATCATGTTTCCGGGTTTAGAAAAGTGGAACCGTTGGGTCTTTGTAACTTTTGGTCCGGTTTTGGTAGCTGTTTTCTTGGTCCGTTTGGTCTTTGTAATTTTCGGTCCGGTTTTGATAGCTGTTTTCTTGGTTCTTTTTTGTTCAGTTTTGGGATTTTGGATATTATGGCCGGGACTATTCTCCACCATTATATCTAAACTTGAACCGAAACTAAACATAACCAAAATTTTGTGGCGTGTAAAGATATGGCGTATAAGTTTTGGTTTTTATTTGGATTATTGGGTTCGAAAACCAAAATATAGGTGAGAGAAGATCACTTTTCCATCATGGTATTATTGGTGAAGGAGAAGAAAGGTTAGTGAACAATTTTCTTTCTTGGACAATTTGGTTTTGTTTGGTTAAGTTGATTTAAAATGCGTGGTTAAAACCATTGAACATATTCGGTTTCGAACAATGGGAAAAACAAATTTACAACTTTTAATTTATGAAGATCTAAAACGAGATTATAGCTTGATGGAAATTTGACAGTTATCGTTAAAAAAGTATCGTCAATCCTTTTACAAATAAGTTAATTTGGAAAAATAATAAGATGAAGGTAGTTGGATTTTGTACTAAGCAGTCAGCAGACAATAACGTTGACTATAAAGTCCAGGGGATTTTGGAAGTCTTGCAATGTTGTATTTATTCATTACAAGTTGCACTACCCCAGCCAATACGATAAAGGAATTTTGCATTTGATTCGTCTCATATAATTCACCTCCCTCCAAACATTTGAGATCCATCAAAAACACCCACACAACAAAAAAATGAGAAGCATGAGATTGTTTCTTTTATTTTCCTTCAGTGCTCTCATGTTACTTGAAGCACATGGTGTTACAAATGAAACCGATGGGCAAGCGTTGTTGGAGTTCAAATCTCATGTTTCTGAAGGCACACAAGGTGTCTTGTCCTCGTGGAATAACTCAAACCCTCTTTGCAACTGGAAGGGAGTTACATGTGGCCACAAACACAAGAGAGTCACTAGTTTGGACCTCACAGGGTTGCAATTGGGAGGGGTGATATCACCATCTATTGGTAATCTTTCCTTTCTCATATTGCTCGATCTTTCTAATAACTCTTTTGGCGGTACCATCCCTCCCGAGGTGGGAAAATTGTTTAGACTTACTTATTTGAATATGGCATACAATGTCCTCGGCGGAGGAATTCCAATCAGCCTTTTAAACTGCTCTCGGTTGATAAGCCTTTATTTAACTTCAAATCATCTCGGACAAGGTGTTCCTTCCGAGATCGGGTTACTGACAAAGCTTGTGGTTTTGCATCTTGGTCAAAACAACTTGAAAGGGAAACTCCCTGCATCTCTAGGAAACTTGACATCACTAGAGAGAGTTAGCTTTAGTGATAACAGTTTACAAGGAGAAGTTCCGTCAGGTGATATAGCTAGATTGACTCAGATGGTCTATCTTTTTTTAGGAAGGAACCATTTCTATGGTGTTTTTCCTCCCGCGATATACAATTTCTCCTTGCTTGAAAGGTTATATATTCAGGAGAATCATTTCTCGGGTTACCTGAGACATGATTTTGGTAAGCTGCTACCAAACCTAAGAAGGTTAAATATGGGACGTAATCATTTCAACGGAGTCATTCCAGCAACACTTACCAATATCTCGACTCTTGAGAATTTAGATCTCGATTTGAACAATCTGACAGGAAGTATTCCTCTGAGCTTTGGAAAATCATTGCAATTCCTAAGACTTACGTACAATTCTTTGGGAAGTCATTCATTTGGAGATCTTGAGTTTCTTGGTGCATTAACAAACTGCACCAAACTGGAAGTATTAGACGTTGGCGCAAACATGCTTGGAGGCCACTTGCCTACCTCCATTGCAAATCTTTCCACAAACCTCCAAACTTTAGAGCTTGGAGGAAATTTCATCTCCGGAAGCATTCCTCAGGAAATTGGGAATCTCATAAGCCTCGGGTTACTTGGATTTGAAGAAAACCAGTTAACAGGTCCACTCCCGACCTCTATTGGTATGCTTCTACAACTGGAAGGACTTTATCTCTATTCAAATTATATATCTGGAGAGATACCATCTTTTATAGGAAACATGACTCGGCTAAACGTACTATACTTGTTCAACAATAGCTTTGAAGGAACCATTCCTCCGAGTCTTGGTAACTGTTCTTCGCTAGGGGAACTATGGCTTGCGTCTAATAAGTTGGATGGGACTATACCTCTGGAGATTATGCGAATTCAATCTCTTATTAAACTAGACCTCTCGGTTAATTCTTTGACCGGTTCCCTACCTGAAGAGATTGGAGGGCTTAAAAATCTTGTGGGACTATCGGTTGCATATAATAAATTAGCCGGGCAAATCCCACACTCCTTGGGGAAGTGTCTCCCAATGGAAATACTTTGGCTGCAAGGAAACTATTTTGATGGAGCCATTCCGGATATAACAAGGTTGGTGGGTCTTAAAAAGGTTGATTTATCCAACAATCATCTCTTTGGAAGTATACCTGCTTATCTTGCAAACTTTTCTTTATTAGAGTATCTCAATCTCTCTGTTAACAACTTGGAGGGGAGTGTGCCCACACAAGGAAAGTTTCAAAATGCTACTATTGTTTCAGTATTTGGAAACAAAAATCTCTGTGGAGGCATCAAGGAATTCAAACTGAAGCCATGCTTCACTCAAGCACCGTTGATGGGAGGATCAAAAAAGAGTTCATCTCATGTAAGGAAAATAGTGATTGGGGTCAGCATAGGCATAGCTTTGGTTCTGCTCCTGGTATTAGCTTCAGTTTCTCTATGTTGGCTCAAGAAAAGAAAGAAGAAGCAGCAGACTAATAATCCAACTCCTCCTGCAATGGAGGTCTTCCATGAGAGGATGAGTTATGGAGATATCCGAAATGCGACTGATGGCTTCTCTTCGAGCAATGTGATTGGGTCAGGAAGTTTTGGTACTGTGTTTAAAGCCTTTCTCCCTGCTGAGAACAAGTTTGTTGCTGTGAAAGTTCTAAACATGCAGAGACATGGAGCAATGAAGAGCTTTATGGCAGAATGTGAATCCCTCAAGGACATAAGACATCGTAATCTTGTGAAACTATTGACGGCTTGTTCGAGTACTGATTTTCAAGGAAACGAGTTCAGAGCTCTCATCTATGAGTTTATGCCCAATGGAAGCCTTGACATGTGGCTGCACCCGGAGGAAGTGGTGGAAGAGATTCGTAGGCCTCCAAGAACCTTGACACTTCTTGAGAGACTCAATATTTCTATAGACGTGGCTTCTGTTTTGGACTATCTTCATGTTCATTGTTATGAACCTATAGCTCATTGTGATATCAAGCCAAGCAACGTCCTCCTAGACAATGATTTGACTGCCCATGTTAGCGACTTTGGTCTCGCTCGTCTTCTCCTCAAGTTTGATCAAGAGTCCTTCTTCAACCAACTAAGCTCAGCTGGTGTTAGAGGAACCATCGGCTATGCCGCACCAGGTAAAACTATCCCACATCTCTAATGTTCTATGAAAACTAATTAGTATTTTTTTGTTACAATCTTTTCTCTATGAATTATGGTGCAGAATATGGAGTGGGAGGACAACCATCAATACATGGTGATGTGTATAGTTTTGGGGTTCTGCTTTTGGAAATGTTCACTGGAAAACGACCAACTGATGAGTTATTTGGTGGAAACTTTACACTCCACAGCTACATCAAATCTGCGTTGCCAGAGAGAGTGTTGGACACTGCAGACAAATCGATTATTCACAATGGTCTCAGAGTTGGTTTCCCTATTGCTGAGTGCTTGACACAGGTTTTGGAGGTGGGACTTAGGTGCTGTGAAGAATCTCCGTCGAACCGGATGATAATGAGTGAAGCTACAAAGGAGTTGATCTCAATCAGAGAGAGGTTCTTTAAAGCCAGAAGAACAGCAAGACGTTGATGTGTTTATGGTTTACAGACTTTAAAACCTTATTCTGAGGACTCCAAAATATCCCTTTGCATAATGTGTGGTTTTGCTCTTTTATGTACTCATATGCTTGCAGACTATTGTTTTTGAATATGCTTGTTATTTGCAGACAGAAAGATAAATGTTGTGTTACTATCTTTAAAATTGAGATTCTTAGTGTGCCTTCAGATTCTGTTTCTTTTGATTTTCTTGTCTTGTGTAGTTAAACCCTTTGGTATGCACAGAAGACTTGACACTGTCCAGGTCGAACTGACTTCAGGAAATGAAATTCGTACAAAGCAGAAGAACAAAGACTCCATTCTAATGGAGCTATGCATGTCGATGTCGTCCAAGACACAACAAAACAAAATTTAGAAAAGACTTATCCATATATATACCACGAAAAACCCCATAAAGAAGTTACAAAGCTCATCCGCCATAATAAGCCAATTGAGGAAACGAATCATTATGTCAAAAGGAAAAACAAAGAATGAAGAGACCCACGAATCAAGAGTCCAGCTACGCTACTGCCATTCGCGGCACAGACCACAGCTCCAGCTAGTTCCGGGGAATGACGATGGTGGTTCCTCC
Organism: Moricandia arvensis; assembly: GCA_905132765.1. Taxonomy (NCBI): domain Eukaryota; kingdom Viridiplantae; phylum Streptophyta; class Magnoliopsida; order Brassicales; family Brassicaceae; genus Moricandia; species Moricandia arvensis. Next base: position 68,814 of record CAJHQP010000924.1, read on the forward strand.
CAAGGAGAACAGTGAGAATGTATTAGCAATCCACACACCGTGCAGAAAAGATCAGGCACTGGCTCAATTTGCGAACATCTCTGACATGGCCCCATCCCTTCATATTCTTCTTCTTCTTCTGTTGCTTCTCCTTGAGGGTTAATTACTGGAACATTTTTATCCCCATTCACCTCGTAGGGTCCATTACTATCATCGGCTGTTAGCAGCTCTGTCAATGAGAAATAGGTCTGAGGTTCAAATTCCATGTCCTCGTAGTCAATTAGTAGCTCGCCAGACGCATCCCAGTCCGAGACAACAGGCAAACCTTGTTCTGCTTCTTCGGGTTTCACCATAGGTTGTGGCTCTGCATTACAGTCTTCTCGTTTCGCTTGTCTTCTCACTGGTAGCTTCTGAGGTCCAGGTGCAGAAGCACCCGTATTCCATTCAAGATCGAAATTAGTTGGTGTGATTTGTTCAACTTTGGAAACTGATACCAGGAGCGGATCATCCTCAGGGATAAATGCGTCCATAGGTGGAAACATAGGAGTAGTAGGCACAGGAGTAGAAGGTTTCGAATCTTGTTGTTCTGACATTCTTTCCGAATCAGAATCCAACCCGGAGCTTCCTGGCCTCTGTTTCTGCTTCATGAAGACTAATCTTTTCATCTGCTTCTGTTCTGTGAGTTTTGGATCCGTGTAAGGGCAATCAGGTTGTCGTATACGACGACATTTGCAACACTTGAACCCAATCACTTCAGGGATTTGTGACTCCTCGAGCTTAACAGCTTCAGTGTGGAACCACTCTGCATTTGAGATTCAGGCATGAAAACATTAGATGCATTCAAGAAAAAAGAACAATTGAGTGAATGATTCTCTTACTTTCGCAATTTGTACAGTGAATATACGTTAACGCAGGATTGTACGGCTTATGGCAGAGCCCACAAACCGGTTCCAGACTGCGCTTATCTGATCCTCCAGCCAAGAGAATGTTTTGTTTCCTGAAATTAACACCTGTGTCCTCCAAGTTCTTTTTCCTCCACATGATTCCACAGGACAATGTCTTCGGTTTACTATTGGATGCAACAGCGGAAGCAGGAGTGATTTGTTTGACTCCAGAAGGCTTCTCCTGTGTTTTCTGGGATACTAACTGTTGACTTGGAGGCTTAATCTTAATGACTGGAGTAACTATATTTTGATGTCGTCCTGTGATTGTGAGCTGGGATGTTGTCGGTTGTCTGTGGTTGATATTAGTTGTAATACGAGTTTTTGCAAGGTAGCACTTTTTGCAGGTGACCAGAAATTCAACTTTTCCATTTGTGTGTTGTGATTTCCAAGTGCACTCATTGTGACAAAATCCTGGAAAAAAAAAAAACCAGAAAGAAAAGTTATATTTTCTAGTTACCATACAAAATGCGAAACAGTAAGAGGGTGGTCTTGTACCTTGGCAGGAACTGCATGTTGCTGAATCCCTGCCAACAAGTCACATAATGGGAAGAGAAAATTAGTGAGATACACAATTAAAGTAAAACAAGCCCTCAAGAGGTAAGGAAAACAAAAGATTACCGCAACAGAACATCAAGATGACATGACGCACAAGAACATTTCTCCATGTTGTCCCTCCTTGAGGCTATATATGAAAATAAGTCAGCGCGGGAAGCTTTCAGCTGCTTTTTCTGCAGCTTCGATAATTTATTTGCTGGCTTCTTGATTGGTGGCATTGATACTCTATGCAAGCTCTCTTCAAATTCTTTGATCAGGTATAAGGGAACACGTGCTTCTTGAAACCAATACTTTTCATTTCCATCTTGGGTTTTCTCGACCTCGATTATATTCTTCATGACTCGTGATGGCAGATGCTTTTGATTTCCAAAGAAAACTCCGTAGCTAACCTTGGTATCACTAATCTTTTTGTCACATATTCGAGCATTTCTAAAAACATTGGCATCTGTCTCTAGGCCTTTGACATCCTGGAGATTTTGCTCTGGCCGTACAAGTTCACTCCACCTTATACTCATATCCAGATACCTTACCTGACCCAAAGATTTGATTGAATCTCAGAAACGCAACAGTGAAAAATACAAACTACAACAGAAACCATATAACATAGACACAAACCTGAAGAGCAAGTTGAGATATGTTCTTACTACTTTCAACTGCAGCTTTCCAAATACACCGTCTGCTTCTCTTAGGGATGTAAGAAGCATCGTAACTAAATCCAGATATCTTTTTAGAACCGCCTAATAAGAAACAAAGAATTATAATTTAGTGGCATAAATTAGGATTTTCAGTGTGGTGGTGACACCAATTGGGCAATCGAAAATTAAGTAAACTCTCCAAATGCTTACGAATAATGAAAATAGGTAAGAATTGTAGCATAAAAGACATAAGCAAACAAGTATACCTTGACAAGCTGCTTTCCTTATCGCTGGCTGTGACAAAACTGCTTTCGAAAGTATAACTTTTGATAACTTCCCTCCTCGCCACCAAGTAAAGCTATCATCTTCAGAACCTTCAGCTGTAACTTCAGCCTGGTTCCTTTGCCTCCTCCTACCAGGTCCACGTTTCTGTGCAACCACAACAGTAAGTGGAGCACTTGGGAACATAGAGAGTTCTATCAACCAATCATCCATCAGTTTAAACCAATCGCTTGACAGAGCAATACTGCAAATATTTTCCTCAAGCTGCAACCAAGATAAACAAACCCACATAGAGATGTTGAGAACAAGATAAATTCGATGCGATTACAAAAAAAAAATACCATTAGTATATCATAATATAGTGTCGACTATCAGATTTAATCTAGAGAAAAATAGACCAAGAGCGTTCCAATGTTTTAAGAAACAGAATATATAAGAAGTGGTTTAACCAAGAAAATTATTATAAAGAAGAACTACTCACTTCAAGTAAGAGTTCTTTTAGGGCTTTGCATGTTGAGGCTTCCTCTACCTGCTTACGCCACTGTTTTCTGAGAGTTTCACTGAGAAATGGGCCAGTAGTCAGACCACGCAAGCTTTCCTCTAGATATAGAGCATATGCTGCAATACTTGAAATCACTCCATCCCCATTCCTTAGAGGAAAAAGTCCACTGAAGATCTTCATAGCACCCTTAGTGGCACCCGATACAGCTGCATTTAACATGCATCCTCTCTTGCTTGCAGATGTGAGTTTGCAAGAATGACACCAGCCACACCTCTCTCTGGTAATTTCCTTTTTATCAGGACTTGGCCAGAAGAAACGTGAGGCTACTAATGAAAATGCTTTCATCTGCACTAAGATGTTATTTGATGCAGCTTTCTTGGCAGTACTGTACTTGCGAAGATCAGGTTCATGGGCTTCCTCTGATGTTAGATTAGCCAAAGTGGCGGCCGCCGATACAGCCAACTCCCCGTTTGTGTAATGATTATTGTATGCTAGGGGTTTAAATAACAAGCCGGAGTATGTAACACCAGCAGCCAATTTCTTCTCATGTATTCCACTTGAACCTCCTATAACGCCACTGTGAGTATTACTCAAAGCAGATGCCGAGAAGTCAAACACAGTTTGGATGTCATTTCTACTGGAAATATTTGCACCATCGGACTTCATCTCTGAAACCTTGCAATCTTCTTTATCCTTTGCCTCATCTAAACCAATATCTCTTTCTCTCAAAGAGATAATTATATCTTCCGGAAGTTCCCAGTATTGGACGATAGCTTTGCAAATATCCAGATATTCTAGCGCATGGCTTGATGCTGATAAAAGCACTCGTATAACTTTTGATAGGTCATTGACGTTGTAGTACTTTACAACTGTATCTCCATTGACAGATACGTTAAGCCTGTGATTTAAGATGAAGGGTTAAACCTCAGAAAAAGAGAGTGCTAATCAATGTCACAGCAAAAAAATTAAAGCAATTTAAGTGTTCTAGCCTCTTGCTGGGAAAAAGGTTGGCAAATATATGTCGTAGAAACTAGGTAATCCTAAATAATCAACGCTTCACGAGGGTTATATGTAGTAGCAGGGGCATATAAAAGAAAGATCAATTAAATGCATAAAACATATCTGAATTAAAGGCATCGAAAACATACACCAGCAAGTGATTGCAAGTACCCAAGAAGAGCCGCCCATGAGGATCCATTCCAAACTGTACAACTCCTCTAAGTGAGGTCCCATGAGCAATCTTCGGGCCCTTTTTGTTGATAGAGCACTCTGGACAAAACCATGGCCCGTCTGGTATATACATTTTCACCACACCAATGCATCTTGAGTGATATGCTAAAGGACATCCATCACAACAAAGCAACGTCCCATCCATTCCACAAATCCTACATTCATCGCTGTTTTCGTCTATATCTGAGTTAACTTCATTTGAACCTAAATTTTTAGACGCGTTTGTTGAGCTTATCCCATTCTTTATTGGGACCATATCAATAGCCCCTTTCTCCATGCAAGCTGAGGTTTTAGAGAATCTGGGGTGTACCCGTCTAGGTCCGTTTTCAGGAAGATTGGTGGCAATTCTGTCAGGATCAAATCCAATTTCAGATTCTTCACGGGCATCTATCTCGCTTCTTAGATCTACTACATCAAATAAATCATCACAAAGAATTTGCAGGATCTTCAGTTTCATCCCAACGGGTAAAGAATAATACTCCATTTCCAGGACAAATTTGTAAAACCAATTCCACTGAGGCCCACTTGCATGCCCCATTGCAGTAAAGTATTGAACCAAATAAACAGGCCAAGTTAGCACATCGAGCAAGCTCCAATCAATGCACCTGCAGACGGCAAAGCAACAAAATTTGTGAAATGCTATCAACTAAACAGGTGGGCATCCTACAATAAGCTCTTTCATCCATTTGCATTGGCAGAATAAGCCAAGTCCATTCCTTTATAACCACCGCCAAAAAATATCCTACTAGTAGCTATAAAAGATTTGGGTGACTAGGCATTAAATGATAAACAAAATTCTTAAGCTTAAGGTGAATAACTAAATTAACACCATTTTTAAACAACATGCAAATACCTAGATAGCTATCCGGAAGGGAAAACAGAAACTTTCAAATTAAGGGAAATCAAACTTTCAAATAGTTTGCACTTACCTCAGACATTTTGAAGCCAGGTCAGACTCGTCTGCGGAGAGCCTCTCAAGATGACCCTTCAACACCCGCATCAAGGCCACATGAACAGAATCCAACAAAGAATTTGGTCCTGAGAACTTCAACGCTCCCACAAAATCATCCAGTTCAAACGGGCAGATATACAGCTGAAAACTGAACGACCTTAAGAACCCGTATACAGAAAATAAAGGCACCACAGCTTCCTCTGGTATACCAACTGTTCCTGATGAAGGTGGTAAATCAACAGGAGGAACAACAGGACCTTCGTTTTCAAAACTCGAAACTATCTTATCTTCACAATCAGACGAATCCGAATCACTAAATGAATCACCATCTGCCTCAGAAGTTGCCTTAACTCCATTATCATGATCTAGTAGCTCAACAGCTTTTTTCTGGTTTCTTTTCTTCTTCTCCTCCTTCTTCACTAGCAGTTTATCAAGCTTACTCCTTCTACGACATAACTCATCTTCCAAGCTACTATCCTCAACAAGAAACGGACGAAGATCACCACTCTCCATATCCTCAAAATCACCGTCCTCGTATTCCACTCTGTACAAACCAGTCTCGTAAGACACTATTTTCCCTAAGAAAACTCCATCCTCGCCAAAATCTTTCAGCACGTAACGAGCTAGAAGAGATACCGGCACAGCCGCCGCAGGCTCAGCTTCCAGAACCTGCTTCTTCCCTCGATTGCTCAATTTCGTTCGTTTATTATCATCCTCAAGTTTCTGGCGTTTCCTCGGTCTTCCCCTTGGTCGAGGAACCTTCGCCGCCGCCTCCATAACACCTAACCTAAACCTAATTTCCCAAATCGATTTGAATCAACGAAAAGCCTAAAATCACAACCGAATCTAAGATCCGAAGAGATGAATCTAGAACATTAAGGAGACTTGACGAAAGCCTATTGAGAATTTGCTTTACCAAGTGTGATGGGAATGGAGAAGGATTTGATGGAAAGCTTGGTTAGAGTCCGAGAACCGCCATTGACGATGTAGTTGGAGGGATGTGACGATTCTAAAAAAAGAGAGAGAAGCACACAGATAAAAGATGAGCCCTAATCTTACGCACTATGGCAAAGATTTTTAACGGGCGAGTTCGACTCGGTAATCGGGTTATTGGGCCGTGACCCGTTCCATTATCTTTCTTCTTTTTTAACTTCTGCTTCTGCTTTTAACTGTTGTAGGTTTTTTTAAAAAAGTTATGTACAAACCTTATACTTTAACTATGGCCGAGCATTTTATTTATTAATTTAATTTAATTCATTATTCGTTTTGATTTTTGCAGATATTTCTAAGTTTTCGAAGAAAAATAAATATTAAAATATCCATTAAAAATGAATCAAATCACAAATACTAAAAAATTTAGATTCGGATATGATACTCATTCCCTTCTGAATTTTAGACAAATAGATTTATAGCTACAATTAAATATAAAATTTTAAATATATTATTTATTTGATTATTATTTTAACATATAATTTATTTATAAAACTATTTATAAAATATTAAATTAAGAAAGGAACATAAAATCTTTATGAAATTACAAATTTTCTAAAATTTTATGTTTACTAAAACTTAACTAATTTTAAAACTGTATGGAACATATATTCACACTATTTTTTTTATATTATGTAAAAGATGTTTTTGAAAACAAACTTGTATATTTTTTTCTAAATATAATTATATTAAACAAAGTAGATGAGATATCTGTAAATATTAGCAAATGTCGTATATTTACATAATGTCTGTATTTTTCCAGAAATAAAACAAATCGAAAATTAGATATCCACAAAATACAAAACAAGTCACAAATATTGAAATTATGATAGTTTTCGATTTGTACTCATCGCTAACTTTAAGAACTAATATAGCTTTAAAACCGTCTAAAGCCACAAAACACTAACTTTTAAAAAACATTATTAACTCAAGATGAGGAAAAAATAAGAGACTGTAACAACTTTAAAACTAAAAAGTTTTCAAAGATTAATTAGCTAAGTATGAACGGTACATAAGATTATTAAAACTCTCAACAGCTTAATTCCCAATCAAGCCTACAAATATTCTAATACAGCTCCACTCACGTACTCATTTGCTTGCATTAGTTTAAACAGGGTCGTGACAGAAGCTAGTCAAGCATCTGTTTGGAACCAAAATTGCAATAATATTTCAAGTAACCAATATTAAGTACAAAATGTCTACAGTTTTAACGGTCATTATCTTTGTAGAAATTTTAAAGGTCATGAATTCAAATTCAAGTGTACACATTTTTTATTTTTTCCAAAAAACTTTTGTTAAAGGATCAAAATAATTAAATGGGCACCCAAAAATATTTAGGTACAGCATGAGTGTAAGTTAGGTATGGGCAACTTAACTGGTACCAAAAACAGAACTATAACAAACAAAATCTTAACATAACAACTCACCAGAAAGGTCTTCTTCTCCCTCAGTGGAAAGGCAACCCATTAAGAGTTAAAGTAAACCAGAGAAAACCCCAATTATAAAAAAAAAACTACAAAGCGTATAAAACAAACAATGAAAAGAATATTCAGCTATGTTGTTTGGACATTTAAATCCTAACAACCTTTCCCGCGTCTTTAACCAACCCAGCCTTCTTCCTCACATAATATCTTCTAAGTCTATCAGACACTTTTTTAACGCCTGTAATGGTCATGCAGTAAAGAAATGCCAAAGAATAAGGCAATCTCCAACTCTGCGTCCTGTCTTTCTCCACATAAACGAAAAAATTGAGTAAAATGACTAGAGCCATCTCAAATTATTTCTAGACCCCTTTAAAAAATATTAATGATATATTTAACAATTTAATGAAATAATTTAAAAATTTAATAACTATGGTTGATGTTTCTTTTATATCATAAGCTCCAATCTAGCAATATATCTAATTTTTAAAGTTTTTACTATAATTTATCTATATTTAAAAATTAAATCATAATTTTCTTATTTTTATATTTGGGACCTTGTTTGACCGTTTCATTTGCATATGTTATTAGACGGCCATGAAAATAACTAACACCAAGCAGGGCACAAGAGCTCCATTCGCCCCTCACAATTTTATCAGAAAGCTTTCGAATGTCAAAGGCTTCTCATGCTCTCTACTCTCTAGCTTCCATTCCCAGCCAAGAACAGTAGCATTCAGCTTCGAGACAATCCGAGTATAATCATGTCTACTATGTTAGACTTGAATATTCTTTTTGTAGAATCCGAATGTTAACTCTTGTGTGCATACCAAAGGATTAATTACACCAAACAAGAAAATAGAATCTGAAAGCACAATAAGAATCTCAATTTTAAAGACAGTAACACAACATTTATCTTTCTGTCTGCAAATAACAGAAATTCATAAACCGATAATAGTCTGCAAGCATATGAGTACATAAAAGAGCAAAACCACACATTATGCATAGGATGATATATTGGAGTCCTCAGAATAAGGTTTTAAAGTCTGTAAACCATAAACACATCAACGTCTTGCTGTTCTTCTGGCTTTAAAGAACCTCTCTCTGATTGAGATCAACTCCTTTGTAGCTTCACTCATTATCATCCGGTTCGACGGAGATTCTTCACAGCACCTAAGTCCCACCTCCAGAACCTGTTTCAAGCACTCAGCAATAGGGAAACCAACTCTGAGACCATTGTGAATAATCGATTTGTCTGCAGTGTCCAACACTCTCTCTGGCAACGCAGATTTGATGTAGCTGTGGAGTGTAAAGTTTCCACCAAATAACTCATCAGTTGGTCGTTTTCCGGTTAACATTTCCAAAATCAGAACCCCAAAACTATACACATCACCATGTATTGATGGTTGTCCTCCCACTCCATATTCTGCACCATTATTCATAGAGAAAAGATTGTAATAAGAAAAATACTAATTAGTTTTCATAGAACACTAGAGATGTGTGATAGTCTTACCTGGGCAGTCAAATCATCGTCTAGGAGGACGTTGCTTGGCTTGATATCGCAATGAGCTATAGATTCATAACAATGAAGATAGTCCAAAAACAGAAGCCACGTCCATAGAAATATTGAGTCTCTCAAGAAGTGTCAAGGTTCTTGAAGGTCTACGAATCTCTTCCACCACTTCTTCTGGGTGCAGCCACATGTCAAGGCTTCCATTGGGCATAAATTCATAGATGAGAGCTCTGAACTCATTTCCTTGAAAATCAGTACTCAAACAAGCCGTCAATAGTTTCACAAGATTACGATGTCTTATGTCCTTGAGGGATTCACATTCTGCCATAAAGCTCTTCATTGCTCCATGTCTCTGCATGTTTAGAACTTTCACAGCAACAAAATTGTTCTCAGCAGGGAGAAAGGCTTTAAACACAGTGCCAAAACTTCCTGACCCAATCACATTGCTCGAAGAGAAGCCATTAGTCGCATTTCGGATATCTCCATAACTCATCCTCTCATGGAAGACCTCCATTGCAGGAGGAGTTGGATTATTAGTCTGCTGCTTCTTCTTTCTTTTCTTGAGCCAACATAGAGAAACTGAAGCTAATACCAGGAGCAGAACCAAAGCTATGCCTATGCTGACCCCAATCACTATTTTCCTTACATGAGATGAACTCTTTGATCCTCCCATCAACGGTGCTTGAGTGAAGCATGGCTTCAGTTTGAATTCCTTGATGCCTCCACAGAGATTTTTGTTTCCAAATACTGAAACAACAGAAGCATTCTGAAATATTCCTTGTGTGGGCACACTTCCCTCGAAGTTGTTAACAGAGAGATTGAGATACTCCAATGAAGAAAAGTTTGCAAAATATGGAGGGATACTTCCAAAGAGATGATTGTTGGAGAAACCAACCTTTTTGAGACCCACCAGACTTCTTATATCCGGAATGGCTCCATCAAAATAGTTTCCTTGCAGCAGAAGTGTTTCCATTGGGAGACTATTTGCCTAAGAATGTGGGATTTGTCCTGATAATTTATTATGTGCAACAGATAGTCCAACAAGATTTTAAGCCCTCCAATGTTTTCCCGTAGAGAGCCAGTCAAGTTATTATTTGCGATGTCTAGCATAACAAGGGGATGAATTTGCATAATAATTTCCGGTGGAAGATAAAACTCAAATTTCGATATCCGCATGTTAATATGTTGAAATGTAAAACAGCCAAAACTTTGGGACTTAAAAAGATAGAACACTGAAAGGTTTCATAAAGACTACAGCCAAATTTCAAAAAGACATAACAAGTTTCCTACCAAGATCCAAAACAGCGAAAGTTGTTACTCTTTAAGAACCACTTCACTTAGCGGTAGCAGAGTGCTTGGCCTTGGTGTGAGACTCAAGTGCGTTCGCTGAGTTGAAAGTCCTGCCACAAAGAATTGTTATTAACAGCAAAAAACATTGAGCAGTAAGAAAGAGCTTAAAGAGAGAGAGAGCCTCACTTCTTGCATGAACCACATGAGACTTGGCTAGCAGACTTTGGACCCTGCGTTGCAGTTGCGGGTGTCTTTCCACCTTTCTTCTTCTCCTCTGCGTCAAAGAAATCTTTAAAGTGAGTAATAATGCTTCACAAACTGTTTGCAGTTTGAGCTTAAAGTGAATAATCATTTATCTAAACCTGTTTTCTTGGGAGTAGCTTCTGCTTTAGCCTTCTTTGCAGACACAGGTGTCTTGGGTGCGGGTTCATGTGCTCTCTTCCTCCTTGTTTCAGCCTTTTTAATAAATAAATAAAACTATTGTGAGAAAAGAGTCTAATAGAGAAATATATAGTCATTACGACAAAACAAGTGTTGCAGAGACTTAAGACATATATATACCTTAGGAGTCTCCTCATCTTCCTCTTCATCCATCTGCAATAATCATGATACACATTTGTCAGCTTAAATGATTATACTGTGTACACAAAGAGACAAATCAAAGAAACTCACTCCTTCAGAATCAGAATCATCTGCTTCAGGCTTTGCTTTTGCTACGGTCTTTGCAGCATTCCCATTAGCCGCAACAGTGGCAGGAACTTCCACTTCCTCTTCTTCCTCTGAATCTGTCAAACAAAGACACATCATCAGCAACCAAACCAATATTACAAAAAAAGAACAATCTATCTCACAAACTCACCAGAAAAATCTTCTTCTCCCCCAGTGCAAACGCAACCCATTAAGAGTTAAAGTAAAACCAGAGAATATTAAACAAAACAAAAAAAAAAAAACACAAAAGCATAAAAGAAAGTTAGAATAAAAAAAGGATATTCATCATTGTTAGGACATTTGAATCCAACAAAGTGGACACTTTTTCCCCAGTTGTGAGAAAGCTCAAACTCCTGATCGAACACGACATCAAAGCAAATCTGAGGAATGGTCCCAGAGACAAGAGTTCCCATGACAAACTTCTTGTCGTCAACTTTGACATTCAAAGTCACAGCTTCTCCTTTGTTGCCTTTACAATCCCCAAGAGATGCCTACATACACAAAAACAAGGATCTAGTTTTCAAGAAAAAAAACTTCAATAATCAAAATCAAAATCAAATCAAATAGTGATAAAAACTAACATGAGAGATGTGGACAAGAGTGTTTATTACAGGCGTCACTCTAAGTGACTTCCCTGCTAGAACTTCGACTCCTGGTTATTATCAAATCAAAAAGAGGTTACTAACAACATCTAACAAAATATCTTAATCAAACAGACTCAAGTTTTGATCTTCCATAACGTGTAAAACTAAGTAATCGATCAAAGGATCTTACCCCAGAACTCCATAGCTGACAATATCGAGGAAGAGAAGCTTGAGTGAGGTATTAGGTTTATGAGCAGCAGATGAGATAAAAAGGCAGTGAGAAGAATATGAGAATGTATATATAACGGTAGGGTTTAGTGATTTAGGTTATTAGGGTTCTCATCCGACGTCGTTTTGAGATTATGTAACTTTGTAAAATCCTCTCGTTTTTTTTTTGTTTTCAACTTACTCATTTCATTAAAATCCAAAGGGTAATACAAAGAGATCTGTACAAAGCCCAACGAGAGGAAGATAATAGATAAAGCCCAACGAGAGGAAGATAATAGATAAAGCCCAACGAGAGGAAGATAATAGATAAAGCCCAAAAAGAGAACGGTTGATTATGCCAATTTCCAAATAATTTGGTAATTCCTATTCATCATGCAAAAACTTTTCGATTTTTCTTTGCTCAACAGGTTTCATATCACACTTGAATAATGTGGCGGTCATCTAAAATTGCAGAAACTTGAGTAAAAGGTTGAAAATGATAGGAAGAGATACAAATTAAAAAAAAAGAAAAATATTATTTAGTTGTCAAAAATTAAGATTAATGACTATAAAATACTCACAACTTTCTTTCAAACAAAGTTTTGAGATAAAAGTCAAATAAAATTCCAAAATTTATAAATATAGCAAAATAAAAATAGTATATGAAAGTTAACAGAAAAAAATAAATAAAATTAAATAAAAATTAATTAAATAGTGATAGTTAAATATTGATTATGAAATATTAAATTTTAAAAATAATTAAGAACATATTAATTATATGTTTATTTTTTAGAATCGGATTTTGAAATTGATCTGGATAATCGGTTTTTTCAGTTTTAGTTGGTTTTATTAAGTTTTTAAAATTTGAATTTTAAACTGAATCAAATTCAGATTTTTCAATGGATCATGGTTGGACCGATTCGACCGGTCAGTCCGATCTGATTTTCAAAACGATGCTTTCAAGATTTCAATTTGAATAAAACTAAAAGAAATTCGTTTTAAACTGCAAAACAAGTTTTGATGGATCACTAAAATAAAATTAGATGATCAAATTGAACATGTGAATCTGAGGAAAAAAAATAAAAAGAGAGAATGGGAAGATGGGAAACAGCTGTCAAACAATGTCAGAACCGTTGACTTAGATTGGAAACTCTGACAAAAACAGGCAAAACTTTATCATTTCGTTTGTAAGACTTTGGTTGGACCGCACATTCTCAATTATTTAGTGGGAACTTTGCACTCCCCGTATTACAAAAGATTTCCTTGTCCCCCTTCTTTTGTGCTCACAATAATTTATATACATCATCTACATTATTAAACCTTACACTATGTGATCTATGTATCCCTTACTTATTAATCAAGAAGCATTTTTAATAACTAACCTTGATTTTGTAAGTTAATAACAATTTTGCCATTTTGCATACGTGGCAGCACCACATCTCTTCTCAGCAATCTTAATTAAAACACCTTTAATTACTAGAGAATTTACAACAATTGCCACTGTGACTATTAATTACTTCGTTAATGTATTATAACATAAGATTTTTTTTTTGAACAACATGATTGTATAACAATGTGCACAAGTCGTCGTCATCTCTTTAGGTAGAGCATCAACTTTTTTACACGACCGTTGACATTTTCCGAGAAGAAAAAATAAATTTTCATTCTTTATTATTTTCTTGAAAAAATTAGATTCTCTACGTTTCTTCTAGATCCAAGAACTAATGTCTATGTCTTGGCGCAGATTAATGTTACTGTTCATCACCGTTTTCAAAACCCAGATTTGATTTTCCTCTATTCTTAAATAAATCTGGAAACTTTGAGCTTCATGTATAGGAGAAAGTTAGGTGTTTTATATTTATGGCATTTGTGTATAAACTAACGGACATGGAGTATGTCAAGTGATCTCCTTTGTAAGTTTGAGTTTAATTTTAAAACTTTTCATCTTCAGTATGCTAATTTCAGTTATGAGTTTCGATTTGCAGACAAAAAGCAAATGACAATCTGTGTTGATGTTTAATCAGCAAGGAAGAAGAAGAGCACGTGCTACTAAAAAAAATTCAATTTCTTCGACAAACCCAACTAACCAATTGTTAGCGGCCCAACTATATAATTAAACTGTAATAATAGTTTTCATACATTTATTAATATGTTAATATCATTTGCATGTATTATTTTTATAATGGAATATTATTATCATTTAAATTCCAGTAAAATTTGTTCAATAATTTTATTTTTGATATTTTATTTATAAATATATGAAAATACATTAATATATTCATAAAATTATTCTACGAATACTCTTCGATTTATTTTCGGTTATTTCGTAATTTCCAGGCGTGGATCTGCCATCCGATTCATACCTAGCGCAATTTCTAATAGAGTAAATCTCTTTCCCATAAATAATAGAAAAAAAACTTTAACTTATTTGATCATTTTATAAGAAGATATTATATTCACTGGTTTATTTTTAAAGAGTATGAGATATAATTTAGTTTGTTAGAAAAAAATAATATTAAAAAAATCAAATATTACTGTAATTGATTTCGAATATTGTTTTGAAATTGTATGCTATTGCAAATTACTGATGTCAAACATCCATCAAAAAAAGAAATAACAAGGAATTGGTACATAATAACTAAGAAAGAAAACACCAAAAATGAAATCACAAATAACAAATATTCCATATGGATCACGGAGTGAAGCAAAGGAATTGAAAACATAATTTGGTTGGTAAGAATCTGAATTAGATAAAAAATATCAGAAGATAAGATAGAAAAAAATGAACCAGTTGAATATGTATAAAGGGAGCATGTTGCATTTTTCCGAATGAACTTTAACCTTTTTCAGCTAAATATTGAAAATGAAAAAAATTGTTGATATTGCCGCCAAATAGATTAAATAGAATAAATCACTATTTATTTATTTTTGACATAAATAAAACCAAACGATTAGTTTTAAGCTTCTCATCTTATCATTTCTTCTGGACTTAATTAATTTCCCACAAATCATGGTCTATATATCAATGTATAGTCCAACAGTGTTATACTAAAATATAATTCACAATCCAAGTCTTCCAAAAATGTATAGTAAATTCAATTATATTTCTAAAATTTTCATCCCGCGCAAGGCGCGGGTCTTTACCTAGTACAATAATAAAAACAAGCCGATATTTTTTGTAACAACGGTAAATAATTGAAAAGATAGTCTTGCGTTTTGGTTCGATTTTACATTTGCTAGTTGGTACTATGATTTAATCAATGGAATCTTATGTTGTAAATTTAGTTCCACATTCCATTTGCTTTCACATCAGTACTTTCTGTTTTATAATATTGTCCATCGCACTTCAAGGTATCACGTAAGCATTTGAACAAAAAATAAAAACCTTTTATATAATATTATTTTGAAAATGGATTGTGTATTTATATTCACTAAATACCTATTATTACAATTCACAAAGCTTCTCACTCTTACTTCTTTCTCTCTCTCTCCGTCTCTCTCTCTCCGTCTCTCTCTCCGTCTCTCTCTCTCTTTCACAGGCAAGAACATGAAGCAAACCTTGTGCCTCACAGTGTGTGTTCTCTTCATCATCTTACTAATTTCTTCCACCAGTTCGTCTATAAGTCAACGAGGTTTGTTGAACACACTGATTATTAAATAGTAGATATATAATCTTTTTTTAGATATATAATCTTTAA
Organism: Moricandia arvensis; assembly: GCA_905132765.1. NCBI lineage: Eukaryota > Viridiplantae > Streptophyta > Magnoliopsida > Brassicales > Brassicaceae > Moricandia > Moricandia arvensis. The sequence continues at coordinate 84,301 of CAJHQP010000924.1, forward strand.
AACACGCTAAATCTTAATTTTTTAACTAGGAAAAGAGGATCCAGAGCTGAATCCATTAGTTTCAGATATACCCGTAGAAGACGACTCGGTTGATGTAAGTTCATCTAATTTTTTCCCCATATATTCATTTTATTACCGATTATAATTTGTTATCAGTTTAGCCGTTCCCCATACTTTTCTTTACTTTAATATAGTTTCCTTGATATTCTAAAAATCACTAAGTTGTGGTTTAGAGCATCATTAGTGACAAGTTTCTTCAATTAAGTCTCTCAGCATTAATTTATTAATATTCTAACATAACACGGATTTATAATTAAAATTGAAACTGTTAAAATTTGAGAAACAAACACGTGTAGAATGGAATGAGAGACGTCTCGTCTTAAAAATCGTTTCTTTACTTTCTGGTACTCTCTTTTTTACTTTTAACTTTTATATTAATATTTGGAGGTAGAGACTCTTTCATAATTTAGTCACTGCGGGTGCTCTTAAATATTTTATAGAAAATTATTGTTAAAGACATATGCGTCTAGACCATTTTTTGAACGCTTTATTTAATTTTTTAGTATAAAAACATATTTTGTTTATACCCGATTTACTAACTAGTCAGGCGCCTCTACCTAAAATGATTTTTAAAACATTGATTTTCCTTCAACCTTATAAAAAACACGTAACTACTCTTAAAATTCACATGCACGCCAAGAAAACGTTTGAAGTTGATTTAAAAATAACGCCTGTGTTTTACGTTCCTAAATCAAATTTAGGACTTCAAATTGAAATTTATATTTAATATCTGCCTGTGATTTAATTTTCTTTTATTTTCAATGCTTCACAAAAGAAATATATATATATATGAGAAACTCTCTGGTGTATTATTTTCTCCTAGTTGCAATAATCAAGATCTAATATTTGCAAAATAGTAGAGTTATTGAACATAATTTAAAGTAAATCTTATACGCAGCCTGGAATATTAACTATTATTAATCTGTGTAAATTTATTTTTTTAATAATATAATTAATGATAGAAATTGATGGGGATGGATTATTGCGGAGAAGGAGATGAAGAATGCCTGAAGAGAAGGATGATGACGGAAGCTCATTTGGACTACATTTACACTCAGCACCATAAGCATTAACATCTTTTAGTATTATAATTTGCATACACATCATGTATGTGTGAATGTTACTTAGCTATGTATTGTATATGATGAGTCCTATGTAACAAAAAAAAACACAGTAACGATTGTTTTAATGTTCCAAAACCTGTTAAGAGTGTGCAAATATTAATCACCTATTGATCACCCTTATATCAATTGCAACAAACAACCAAAAGGGGACAACCTTATAGTAGAATAAATATGTTTTGCGACATAATCCACTCGTTCATATGATAAAACGGTTCAATCTCAGTCACAACTATGGAGTGAAAGACATGACAAAACCCAGTAAGAAAAACTCAACTTGGAACTGTCTGTACATATAACGTGTGATATGGATATATGAGACAGGCTTGGAACATCTCTAGGGAAACCTTCCGTGATTCGTCGAACGACTTCTCCTAAACTCAGGCATAGATATATTATTATTACCGTTTGAAGGCTTGTCGTCCAGTTTATTCACGAGTGAAGTGTCCCCGTGGGCATAGATCGTCCTGCATGGTATTATAAAAATGAAGTCAACGATTGTTGTCATTATAAGAGGTCACTAGATCAACTGGAAATGATCATATAGCTATTCGAGTGATCGCTGAGACGAAACTAAATTACATCTTCTGGTTTCGGGTTTGGAGATTACGGGCTGAAACCTTCTAACTGAAAAGAAAAGCTTGTGAAGTTTTATAGTTACCTTAGTTTGTGGGAGAAGTTTCTTTGTGAATTCTTCAATCTCAAAGGTGGTTCAACGAGTACATGATGCTCGTTGTCTGTCTCTGATGAATCACTTTTGAGTGTTGTTGAATCTGATTTGTCACCGGCACAGAGATCAGAGAACAAGCTGATGCCAACGTCAAAGTTTTGGAATCTTGAGTGCATCACATTGTGGTTGTTGTTCCCCTTTTGGTTCTGATAACTTGCTTGAGAATCCGCCTCAGAACGTAAACTGATCCCAACATCAAGTTTCTGAAACCTAGCTGGCGATGGTTGCTTACCCTTGGCTTTAATGCTCTCTGCTTTGGTCTTCTTAACACCACCTTGACGTATGTTAAGTGCATGCCTCATATGTTGCTCATCAACCTCAGGGAAGAGTTTTCTAGCGCTTAACTTTTGATGGCTGTGTAATGTCTCTGATGTGTTATCTGTACGCAGCCTGTTTTCTCCTGATGGGTTTAATGGAACAGTTGCAAAGGATTTGGCTACTGGTACTCTAGCTGGAAAAGGTGTTCTTGAAACCGGAAGGTTTTGAGTAACGTCTGGTTTGTTCCTACTTTTGATGGAAGATCCTCTATCTGTTGATAATGACCTCTTACTTGTAGGTGATGGTGATCTCGGATCTAACCTTTCTTCTGCTAGATTTGGCATCTTTGGGCTTGCTTCTCTGTTTCTTATTGCAGATGTGAACCCTGCCTTTCTCTGCTTCCCTGTTGAGCAACTTCTTGTCTGTAAATCAAAGTTTACCAAACTGATTAGATCATAGTGTCTTTAACCAACTATAACAATTCAGCCTTGTGTGAGTTTTTTTTTTGAATACCAGGAGGTTCATGAAATCCTCGACACCCGAAACCACAACATATAATATTAGTCTTGTGTGAGTTTACCTCGTAGTTTCTAGTACTTTCATTTGGCTGTGGACTTGCTTCAACCTTTGTTCTTGGGATATGGAAAGGAGAAACTGCTCTTGCTTTCTGACATTCAGTTGTGGTCCGGATGCTACTCACTCGCACTTGTTCAAGCTCTGCTTCTTTTTTCTCCAGTGCTGATTTGAGGCTAGATATCTACAAATGTGGAAGAAAAGAGTGTTTACAATATATACGTTTACTCTTTGTAGAACGAAGATGGAACGTTTACTCTATAGACCTCATCTTTAAGATCTCGAATTTCGCCAGTTTCCTTGTTAGATCTAGCTGCTCCAAGTTCGATGGACGCAACCCTTTGAGCAAACTTAAGGGTGCTTATAGTCTCTCCTACCGCGTTAACTTCAGGGTTGATATGCACAAACATTAAAGTTTTGGCCTGCCCACCTGCACATTAAGTTCATAATTGTGAGGGATGAAACTACAGATGACTAGAGGTAGTTAGCTTAGCTGGAAATGACTCCGACCATTGTGTAAGAGGTCCTCAGTTCGGATGAACATGACGAAAACAAAAGCATTGTATTAGTGGTTTCTTTTTACCTAAGGAATCCTGTAGAACTTGCGTAAGCTTGCTGTTTCTGTAAGGAACATGTGAACTCTTTTGTGCAAGTGCTGAAATGACATCTCCTAGTGCAGACAAGGATTTGTTTATGTGTTGAGCTTCTTTGAGTCTCTCTCCCACAGCTTCTGATTTCTCTACTCTTTCACTTCCAGCCAAATCCACTAGATGAAGGCAGCCTCTTAAAATGGATCCTGTGGCTAACTCTTTTCCTTGGACGTGAACGGTCAAGACACTGCATAGGAGTTCATTATACAGCAGCAGTTACAACGACCAGCACATGATCATATATAGGAAAAGCAGTTTAGAGCTTGATTGGTATCAAACCTGTGAGAACGGCTGCTTCTCTCATTTAGAGCAGTGGCACCCACTGCACGATTCTTTTGGCCAATCCTCATCAAATCAAGAACATCTCGAGTACTAGAAACTGGAACCAGGCTTGCATCAGGTACATTAAGCCCATTTAGTTGAGAATTGTTGCGTATGTCTAACGTGAGTAACTGGTCAAGAAAAAAAAAACTCTATATAGACAATTTATTAGAACTCCTTCATTATAAAAGGATATCTTCTGGAAGAACCATCACTAACTAGCAGATCTCTAACTTGTTCATTGTATATTTCAATCATTTGTACTCCAATTTCATATGCCACCACATGTGTTCTTGCATTTGAAAGCTGGAAGAGATCACGTAGAGCTCTGTAGTTCACTCCCCAAGTTGTCTCAGTCATCAGATCTGGCCCACTCTGCAAGGGAAGATAGATAAAAGACATTAACAACGCATGGAGGAGTCACACTGCAACCAAATAGAAAAGGATCATACCATTGTATACGTTTTCCCTGAACCAGTTTGTCCATAAGCGAATATGCAAACATTGAATCCATCAAGGACAGACCTTATTACCGGTCGAGTATCCATGTATATTTGCTCTGATAAGTACAAAAAAACATTGATCAGTATGATAGACAATAGACAAGAAAGAATCATGTAATACCTTGTGAGACGTTCTGTCCAAATACTTTGTTGAAGGCAAATATTTTCCTTGCATCTTTTTCTTGCTTAAAAGGATTAACAATCATAATATTGCCATTTTCTCCAATATAATCCACGGTTGATTGCATATCCTTTGTTCCTTGCAAGAAAGGCCTGACTCTACAGTAGACCCTTATGGTGCCTATAGTAACACAACTCAACACATTAGAAAGTTGTAAGATAAATCAAATGCAAGGAATGTAAATAGGTGGGTGGTAAGGTACCTTTAAGATCTTGGACCTCATTGTAAAGTAAACGGTTTTCCTCCAGAACCTTGTGGTAAGAAGAAGATGTAACTTCCATGGCCTTAACGTGATGGACTGTCATAGAGGGTGTGATGGAAATTTGATTTACTACGTGGTCATAATTTACTGAGAAGATGAAAGTTTGGTTAAGAGTAAACCGATTTACCTATCCTTTGAAGCTCTTCACGCCATTCTGACTGCATTTGCTTAACTTGACTTCTTGTTTCCATGTAATTTGATTTTACTTCCTACATGAGTGCAAATGAAGAAATGAATCCAACCCGTAAACATGTAGAATAGATATTGCATGACTAGGAAGATTCATTTACCTCCAGCTCTTTCTGTTGAAGACCAATAGCTTTTGCATGACTAGGAGAAAACTCTTGGATGCTTGATCCAAGCTTTCCACCACAATTACAAAACTTTGAAAACTCCTTTGACACCATATCTTTTCTGTGCCCAAGATATCTGAAGACTGCTTCTAAGAACTCTGACCTTGATAGATTTCCGTCGTCACACTTGAGTATCTTCCTTAGAAATGAACCCAGCTACAAAGTAAAAAAAAATCCAGAAACGAGTCATGAACACTGTGTAAACATGTGTCAACATTCAAAGAAAAAATCTGATGCAGAGTAAGTAGTAGTACCTGAGTCCCTTGAGAAACAAGTATTGCAGATAAATCCTTGACTACCTTGTTGAGCAAGGTATCAATCACCTATAAAAGGAAACCAAAAAATCTAAGAATGTTGAAAGAAAGTTCATCCTTTTTAATCTTTGTTATTAACTACCATTTCATTTAAAGGTAGATCATTGATCCCATCACTCTCCTTGAGGTAAACATTAAGTAGCTGAAGCGCAAAATGATCAAAAAGAAAGGCCAGGGTTTCAGATTCCTCAGTTGCAATCTCATTAGGGAGGTGAAGAAAATCCAGAAGCTGGTCATACTGAGAAGACTGGTCAGATTCGTCCAAAGACACTACTGACTCATCGGTGTTGCTTTCACTACCAAGAGACAAACTCGTAGAAGAGTGTTTTGGATGTACTAATGAGACTATCCTCACTGTCCCTCCATACCTCCATACTCCAACTCCACCTGCTTGTTTCCACTCGTAAAACCCTTTCAAGCACAATATGCAATCGACTACTTTGTTCGATGAACCCCCCTGCAATAATTAAATTAAAGAAGAGGAAACGACATTAATTTTCTTATCTTACAACAAGTTACAAACACAGTCATGCAGAAAAAAAAACTAAAGTAACACGGACATAATATAACCACACAAGCATATTCGAGTGATATGTCGGGTTTCGAAAGGTGTTAAGCACCCCGGTTTCAAAATCCACCATCTCATATATACTCGCTTATGTGGCCAGCTACATGAATACCTAATTCTCATCGCGAGCAACCGGATGTACTCGCGTTAATGGATATGTCCAGACGATTAGTCGGTTAAGTTTTGTCCCGCCGGATGCCCAGTTATCAAAAAATAAAAACAAGGACATAATATGATACTGAAACAAGAACCTTTTCTAGATCAGAAGCTCCAAATGTCAAAAGCTGCATATCCTCTACAGCTTTAAGAAAGTTCCTCATGTTCTCAAAATATTGAATTGCGGATTGAGCCGCTCCATCCGCATACTGAATCGCTAGTGTGACAGGATTCTCGACCACCTATATAAAGCTCAACAATGAAAATCACCTAGAAACTTAGAAATAATTGTGAATGTGTTGATTGAAGTTAGCTAGCATTTTTGTAAGAGTAGAAAGTGGACCTTGAGAACCGAACCCGGGTTAACTTTGTTGAGGACGTTGCAGAGAATGAGGCCGTTCCGGAGGGAGAGGCTGAACTCTTCCTCCGACGGCTTTTCTGGCAATGTGGCCGCCGCGCCTTGGTCCATCTGTCTCAGCCATTCCACCGCTTGGTACCTTCTCTTAGCTTGACCATTCAAGATACCCAAATACATTTTATTATTATTATTTTTTCAAGAAAAAAATGGAACAAAAGGTTTTCATAAATATTTCCTAACGGAAACTTAACGCGGGAAATAATTTGGGCTTTTAACTGATACCAAGTAACATTCTTGTTTCTAAAATCGTAATTATGCCTAAAACAAAATTTTGTTTGGAAAATTCAGAATAGATATGTAGAGTTGACAAAGAAAAAAACTAAACAAAATAGAAATAGAAGGATAATGATTTGGAAAATTTATATAAAAAAAGATTGAAATGTATGACCAGAATAATATATACATGGCGATTAGTTGTAACGTATTTGCATTACGTATATGTATATCTACCAAACATAAAGTAATAATTAAAAGTTTCTGGTAGTGGTGGGTAACCCTCTAATGAAAGCCATTTCATAAAGCATTTTCTAAACGACTTTCTCTAATTCAAACCCAACGTAATTTTTTGAATCTTAAAGCTAATTATACATGGTCCATCCGCAACTTTTTTTTTCTTTACTTTTTCTGATTTATCCTCATATTCATGATGAAAATAGTTTATATATAAAAAAAAAGAAAAAATAATGATGAGAGAGACCTGTTTCTTCAGCTTTTCGTTGAGCAAGTTCATAATCTCCATTGCTTGTGGACACCAAACCCTTTAATCCTCTCATTAATTCTTGTGGCATTTTGTTTTCTTCCTTCTTCAACAATATTCTGCTTGTTGAAGTTCTCCCAAATATATTATTCTGAAAATTAAATTTTAAAATATACGCATTTGTTAAATTGAACCATAAATAAATAAAAGGAAACGCTTCTTGAATCAGTTCTCGCATTTCGCACGATAATTTTTTTTACAAGAACATTAAAAAAATTTGCAAATATTTTGTATAACTCCTGTAGACAAACATTTTGCAAAAAGACCACGATGTAATTAAAACAAATAATTAAACATCAGAAAAAAAACTATAGAAGAAGTGATATATCTATTTATCTGATCTTGCTAACTAATAATACTTCAAAAAAGGAAATAATTCGCATATGTATCAATTGAGTATCTCTAATAAGCAGAACTGGAACTTGAACAATTAAAAGATATATGTTATAAAAGCTGTGGAGGATTGTAATTAGCATTAGAAGTAGATTGGAGAGAGTTTTAAGAACCTGAATTAGAAAATGCAGAACATGAAGGGACAAGTTAATCCTCGGACGATGTTGTTCATCGATCACACGATTCAAACTAAGACAGAGATGATGAGCTTTTCGCTGCCGTAACTTCTAAGATGAGATAACCCTTTCTCAAAAAAAAAAACTTCTAAGATAGAGGGAAAGTTAGAGAAAAAAAACTGAGATAGAATGGATTTGTCTAGAGAAAAACGAAGAGTTGATTTTTGCCTTTTGCACTTTTGTTTTTGTTTTGTTTTCCTCTTATAATAACGGGTAGAAGAAGAATATGGGGAAAGAGAGACGTGTGTAGACTAAATCAAGTGTTGGTTCACTATCTTTTGTTTATTTATTATTATTATTGGTCTAATTTTGTTTTGCTTATTTATTATGTTTCTTTGTAACGTCAAGCCATTTTGTACCTTTTACTTACCCGAATGTACTTAATTTTTTAACCAAAATGTATTTATCTCTGCACTATGCTTCTTTCCATATACATGATTCTATTTTTACAGGAATACAAATTTTCATTTGATTGATTGGGGTAGGCATAATATTCTTTAATTTTGTTACATGAATAAATCTTAATATCATAGTGTTACAGAAAATTATATAATTACATAATCCATGAACGTTTCTCTTACGACTATATATTATACTGTTACCATTTACAAAACCCATAAAACAAGATATGATATAAAATAGATAACACGTATAATTAGTGTACATTTTTAAAAGTTGTTGTCAATGAGTAAATACGAGTACTTAAAATATATGATACCAACTATAAGTGTATATATATTTACGAAAAAAAATCGTTTGTTTTGCTTAGTGATGCAGTAATATGGGATGGTTGACCATTTAAATACTAAATACAACACGTGGCGTGAATCAATGGAAGTCAGCTAATGAATTCTGGTCGTACGTGAATTGTGAGCCCACCTGATACCTCACTAAGTTGCGTGGTATGCCCTAAAACAATTTTATATATTCATATAGTAAACTGTATTCTTTTTTGTTCTTTCTCATCGTAGACTCGTAGTGCTATACCATATATGAGTTTTGGGATAAGTTAATTATATCTGTGACCATGTGTTTGGTGAGACTAATTATAAAAAGATAACTAAGAGTTTCATTTATTTATCTCTGACAAAAATAAATTAGAGAACTTGTATTTTAACAAACTAAAAGAGAGAAAAAGGAAGAAAACAATAGTGGACGTTGGATCCTATGGAATTCAAATGATTACGAGCGGCACAATAAAAGCTTTCGAGATTGCTTTTTAACATTTTCTAACTGGCGGACCAAATAATTGTCACTAATCACAAAAGATTTGTATAATCTTTTGTATTTGGGTCGTATATACACACTAATTTGTTGGGAAAAACATACAAACTAGCTTGAGAGGTACCATTACGTTCATATCATATTACTATATCCAGACCCGGCGTTTTAACTTCCCGATCTACCCATTTTGGGGGTTTAATGAATATAAAAAAGTTATTAAAAAATATTTTTTTAAATTCAGATATATTTATCCATCATCTCAATATTATCAGGTTAATCGTAAGAAAATCTAAATTCTATAAGTCAAACGTCACAGATATGTGAATAGTATTATCTTTATCTATTTATATAATGTATTATAAACGACAGTTATATCATATGGTTATAAGTTCAAACAACATTCTAACAGTACAGTTATACCATATGATTATTTCAAACAAGGGAAACAGACACATGAAGGTGAAAAAATAAAGAAAATAAAAGGTAACCCTAACTAGCGTAATGTTGAAGTATTGTTAAAAGAGAAAAAGGATTGATGAAGAAGTTTCTGAGTTCAGATGTGAAAAAAGTAGTTAGGCGTGACAAGATTGTGAATCAATTAAGTTCTTTTATTTTTACTTTGTTCTGTTTTGTTTTGTCGCAAACCAATCAATTAGGGATTAAGACAATGAGATTAAAACAAAAAGGAAGAAGTAAACAAGTATTAATGACCGTAAGAATGCTTTGTTTGTTGGTCGCATGGTCCATTCTTTTCCACCATTTGCGCATGAATCTCATCTTCCGTTTTTGTTAACCTTAGATTGCGGATTTTATGTACGGGCTGTGCTATAAATGGCCCCAATACATAGTCATGGAAGTTTTCTATTAACCAATGGATGTCTACCGGTTCCATGTTTTCTTTATAAAAGGTTACATAAAAATTCCTTATATTTAAAAAACAGTACTTGAAAACATCATACTTTAGTAAGTACTTTCCAATGGATCTGTTGGTACATTCGAAACGCGAGAAACGACAAACTTTTTTGTATTTTCGGTTGACACTTTTCAACTTACGTCTTTTAAGGCAAAATATTAAAGAAAGGCTAACGAAAAAAAGCGAACGATGATCATGAAGACTCTTTTACTACTGAGGTTGAGACAATATCCACTTGGATACTTCGAATCTCTACCTTCAAATTGATGCTTTATGGACAATAATAGCAGTGTCGGTGGCCTCTATTGAAGTTTTAAAGACCAAATGGTTCTGAATCTGTCGGATTAAGGGTGTACAACATGAGTCTCTCAACCTTATATGATGAGAAGAAGGTTTACTTTGGGCAGCTTATTCATATATGAGAGACATGATGATGACCTCGATTCGGTTCGAGACAGACTTCTCAGATTTATTGTATATGACTATGAATCCGATGAATTAGTCAGCATTCGCGTCGAAAATTAAGTAAATTCAGAGATTACATGAAGACTTCGGATACGTGAGCCAGATTAATATTATTCGGAATATGAATGGTCGGGTGGACTCGTTAGCGAAAGAAGCAAAAATTAGAGATTATATTTTTTTCCCATATAAATCACAAATAGACAAAAAAGTGATTTTCGGAAAATTAACTTATCTGTCCAACGCTTGATCTAGTTTAAATGGGTAGTTGACAAAAAAATAATAATAAGTATCTTTTACTACTAAAATATAGAGCTTTAAGTAACCAATTGTTGAACTTTATTGCTCAACCGAACTTAAATCTTTGCTTGTTTGAACTCAAAACGATTGTAAAGCAAGAAAACGAAACATGCAAAGACACAAACGAATATTAATCCCATGTCCATCTCACTTCTCCAATTGGGGGAAGCAGCTATACTCACCGGGTTGGAGATCTTCCAGCAATTCACTATCTCGGATGATTTGAAACCTTGAATCACCTGTCTTGTACAATGTTTCTCTTTTGTTCTATTACACGAAAGAGACTAATCAGATTCACACTCGACCTCTGATCTTATCTATTCAGCTGAACAAGCTCAGCTCTCATGTGCATAACACACATGTTACAATATAGAGATGGTTAAGTTAACTAAACCGGATCTCAATTCAATCCTTCCTAAGTTAAACACTTAATACGTCTCAGAGAGGTTCTAATGTGTGATGCGATAGTGAACTAATGTTGTCTACATTCTTCAAATCTCCACCTTAGACAAGACTCCTTTAAACTACATTCTTCAAATCTTCAAATCTTAATCTGAACTCTTCGGTCTTCTGTTTCAATTATGTCTTTTTGTTGAGAAGTTGCTCCACCTTCACTTATATCACTTTCCCTTCTGTTGCCTCAGTGATATCCAAACTGATAAATTTGATGTTTCTTTTTTTTAACTTTTTGATTCGGTTTAACCAAGTTTAAGATCTTTATAAACCTAATCTTTCCTAACCACAATGTTTCTACGTATTATCAGTGGCGGAAGCAAGAAATCAATTTATGAGAATCAATCCATAATGAAAATATATTATAGGGTCAATTAAAAGAATTCTATAGGAGTCAATTAACAAAATTTTACAATACTTTCCAGTATTTTACAGAAATATGCATGTAAATTTTTTTAAATCAGACATCCATCAAGGTCAATTGAGCCCCTTGTCGACCTACTGGCTCTGCCACTGCTAATTATCACTTTCTTTCTTTTTAGTAACCAAATTTTTTAATCCTTGACTTCTTTTGGATAAACCAGTAAATACTCATTTTTAACTCTCGGATTTAACTTCCCATCATTTGTGTGATTATAGGCAAGACATCCAAAACGTTTAAGATCTTTCAAGCTCGGCATCACTGATGACTAAATCTCTTCTGGAATATTAAACTCAATAGCTGTTGAGAGTCTCATCACTGATTTGTCTGTAGCCAGACAAGGGTGATCTCATGAATAAGATACTACTAAACCGATTATTTAGTTCTGTTTTGAATTCGATTCGGTTAAAAGGATGGGAAGCTAAACCGGGTCTGGTTTTAAAAGAAAAAAAAAGAGTCCAGCATGTCATTACAACCCGTAAAACGTCGTCGTTTGATTTGTCTCTGCTCTCTTCTTTTGCGCTTCGATTCTCGTCTCCTCTCTTCTCTGCAAGTTGAGAAGTCGTCTCATATCTGATTGTAGCTAAGAGATGCGCTCAAAGGACAAAATCTCTTACTTTTATGATGGTATGTTCTTTCTCTGCCTTTTTCTTTTATGAATTACTCGGAAGAAGAGATTGATTGATGTCTTTAGTATCACCCTTCAGCAATTTTATCTACTTGCGCAATAGTTACATTCTAAAGGTGGAATCTTTCACATCCGATTTCAAGAATACGTCATGGGTTACGATTAGTTTGGAAAACAAGTATATTCAGTTTAGGGTTTAGGGTTTTATGTGATTTTAGATCCCTTGGTTCGTGTTTGAGCTCAAACCAGATACTCTTATAGTAAAGGATACAACTCGTTATCTGTGAAATTTACTCTTTTTTATTTGTTTCAGATTGTCAACCTTAGCTGTATTCTTTTTGTAATCAGAACACATACTTTTGTTTTGAAATTTGTTTTCTTTTGAGCTGAGATTTTGTTACAAGACTTGATGTATATATATACTCTCATGTTCTGCATGATTTGAATCTTGGTATAAGTGTTTTTTGTTGTAGCCTTTGTGGCAGTTTATATATGGAATTTGTGGTGATGTATTGTTTTGGTTTTTGCAGGAGATGTGGGAAACGTCTATTTTGGTCCAAATCACCCAATGAAACCTCACAGGCTTTGTATGACTCATCATCTTATCCTTGCATATGGCCTCCATAGCAAGATGGAAGTTTATGTCAGTCTCTCTCTCACTCTTTCCCATCTTTCATGCTTCTTTATTCCTTTTTGTTTGAACTTCTTCTTCTTCATGTGTTTGTCTCAGCGTCCACACAAGGCATATCCTATCGAGATGGCCCAGTTCCATTCTCCCGACTATGTTGAGTTCCTCCAACGTATCAACCCCGAAAACAAGGATTTGTTTCCCAATGATATGGCTAGATGTACGTTTTGGCTGTCTCGTTTTTTTTTTGCAAAAGTTATATATATGTTTTAGCTGAATGAAATTTACTTTTGTTTGCAGATAACTTAGGAGAGGATTGTCCTGTCTTTGAAGATATGTTTGAGTTTTGTCAAATTTATGCCGGTGCAACCATAGGTATACAATACACTCATAGTTTGTATGTTTTTCTCATTCTAGAGCTTTCTAACCAAACTTTTTTGGTACTATAGATGCTGCGCGGAGATTAAACAACAAACTCTGTGACATTGCTATAAACTGGGCGGGTGGATTGCACCATGCCAAAAAATGTGATGCATCTGGTTTTTGTTACATCAACGATCTCGTACTAGGAATCCTCGAGCTGTTGAAACACCATCCCCGTGTGCTTTACATTGATATAGATGTCCATCATGGTGATGGAGTCGAAGAAGCTTTTTACTTTACAGACAGGTACTCACTCTTCTTATATTAGTCATTCATTGTGATGTTCTTTTCTTCTTTTGCTAATGTTTTTTGATGTTCTTTTCTTCTTTTGCTAATGTTTTTTTGTTGTGGCAGAGTGATGACTGTTAGCTTTCACAAGTTTGGTGATAAGTTCTTTCCAGGGACCGGCGATGTTAAGGTAATGTCTAGGATTTTTTTTATGAGGAAATTTTTTTTTAATTGTGTTAGCATGTTAATGTCAAATTGTTCTTTAAAATAAAAAAAGGAAATAGGGGAAAGAGAAGGGAAGTTTTACGCCATAAACGTGCCACTCAGGGATGGTATTGATGACATTAGTTTCAACCGTCTGTTCAGGGCAGTAAGTTCTTTAAACTCCTCTTATAATAATGCTTTCATCAACCTTCTCTTTGATCTTTCTCTCTTTGGATCTTCTGTTAGATAATTTCCAAAGTTGTGGAGATGTATCAACCAGGCGCAATAGTTCTTCAGTGTGGTGCAGATTCACTAGCAAGAGATCGACTAGGATGCTTTAATCTCTCTATTGATGGTGCTTATCTCTTTCTCTATCTCGATCTTCTAAACGTTTCTCTATTGATGGTGCTATTTTCTTCATTGTGCAGGACATGCTGAATGTGTTAAATTTGTGAAGAAATTCAATATTCCCTTGCTGGTAAATCTATCTTACACTTATTATAAATAAAATACTGTCAAGTTTCCTGTAGGATGAAGTTAGTTTGGGTTTTAGGTAACAGGAGGTGGAGGATATACAAAAGAGAATGTAGCTCGGTGTTGGACCGTTGAGACTGGCATTCTTCTGGACACTGAACTTCCCAATGGTAATATTGTTTACAGAAATGCTATATAATAATGTTTTGTTTGAGAGTTTCATTGTTTTTTTCTTGGGCAGAGATTCCTGAGAATGATTACATAAAGTATTTTGCTCCGGATTTTTCATTGAAGATTCCTGGTGGTCACATTGTAAGTAGGCTCTCTTCTTATAGTATAATAGTTTAAGGTTGTATACGTTTTTAGTTCTTCATTTGTGTTTTCTTTTTTTTTTGGGAAAACGACAGGAGAACCAAAATACAAAATCGTATATAAGTTCGATAAAAGCACAGATTTTGGATAATTTGCGGTACATCCAACACGCTCCAAACGTGCAGATGCAGGAGGTAAACTAAGATCCTCGTCATCATTTTTTTTTTGAATATCATAAGATTTGAGGCCGAAGTATTAGTTTCGTCATAACAGTCACTCGAACCAAGATTTCTGACACAATGGTCAGGGTAATTTTAGTTGAGCTAATGACCTTTGGTCAGATCATCATCAAAATTGACTAACATTGATCACTGTTTTGTTTGGCAGGTTCCACCGGATTTCTACATACCGGATTTTGATGAGGATGAACAAAATCCAGATGTGCGTGTTGACCGTAAGTATCTCACTGAAAAGCTTCTCAAAGTTTTCATCATTTTTGTAAAAAGACTTAGACAAATGATTTTGATTTGTTTCAGAGCGTTCGCGTGATAAGCAGATTCAAAGGGACGATGAATATTTCGATGGGGACAACGATAATGACGCCTCCTAAAACATAGAGCAATTGTAATGAAACAATTTGTTTTTTTTCTTGTTTAGTTGTGAGAGAATTGTAATGAAAACAAACATCATCTAATGATTTGTAGAAAATTTTATTTATCTGGGAGCCAAAACCAGTGATAGTTCTTCCTTCCTTTACTTTTTACCAATAGACTGCCATCATCCACTTGATTTCAGTATTTTTTTTATTTTTTTGTCTATCTGTGGGATTATATTCAAACTTATATTACACAAAGCTGGCAAAGTAATATCTCTTCCGGAGCTAACAGCCAGGGTAGTAAACATTACTACCTAGAGACAACGCAAGTCTCTTCCGGAGCTAAAACAAGAATCAATATACCAAAGCAAGTCGATAGGGAAACTGTGATTAATAAAGACAGCATTGAAGGTCATACTTATTAGGATGATAGAAAAGCTCGAAGACACGATCCAACAGAGGACCCCGAGCGCACACCACTCAAGAACAAGCTTAACTCTTGGAAGCCACTTGATTTCAGTATCTAAATTAAGGAATATATTTACATATCGGTAATGGCTTTTCCTTATCAAAAAGATCATGTAGCCAACAATATGGAGCGGCAAATGAGGGTTATTAGAGAACAGTCAGCACTCAAAATCTCGAATGTGCCTTTGTTGCATTGTTCGGCACCAGTTTGGTCGTGAAAACAAAAGAAAAGAAAGATGACCTATGAGATTGCTGGCCAAGCCTTTGACTGATTTATAGTTTTAATGATGTCTTCTCAAGTCGAACCAAAGGTAACATGTTCCAAACAAAGATTTGTTACTCTCATAATTTCATTCCTAACTCCTACTTTTAGATTCAAAACTATAACTAATTTAAGAATAGACAAATGCTCTGGCACTAGATCTAGCTATGGACGCGAAAACTGATATTGCATTTCACTTCAACTGCACGAGAATATGCTAGGCGCTTTTGTTCTTTAGACACCACTTTCCTCTCTATTTAAAATCACGGTTTTTGCGATTTTGTGTGTTAAAACATTGTTTTACATCCTCAAATGCCTTTTCCATAACTGCATCAACTTGAAAATTGCTATTTTTTTCTAAAAAATATATTTAATTTCCTCGTTAGAAATATGATAAATATCTAAAGAGGGATCAATGTGATCCATAATTTAAGCCTAGTCAAATGACTTAATTTCTCGAACTAAAAAGCTCCAATACCATCAGATTATCTCAAAAAAGGATTGATTGTACTAGTTACCTGTAAACTGCATCCATAACTTTTTAAATAAATCATTACTAACACATGCTACCAACGGCACTTCAAATATGCTATGAAGATTCATTAATACCATATAAAAGTTTCACAAACTGTACAGTGTACACCGTCTGGTCCTTCGTAAGTAAATATACTTCATATGCCTCATATTACAAGATGTTTTAATGCAATGCACAAATATTAAGAAAATTACTTTTTATCAAAAGTATTATTAAATTATAACTTTTACACTAACTTATTTCATTGTAAATGAAATAAATAAAAATACAATTGATTACAAATTCTCTGATAAAATTAAAATTATATAGATTTGTGCAAACTTCATCTATTATGTAACAATAAATTTTTATAAAAACATTATGTATATTAAAACTGAAAGAGACTATACTTTATCATATGAATAAAATATTATTAGTTACAACTTACAAGTGAAATAAAATAAACACGAAGTATGTACCTATATGTAATTATCTTTCCGTAGGGGCCTAGATTATAATGTCTCTTTGTTTCTGTCTTTTGAAACATACACAAGAAAGATCTTAATTCTTAAATCATGGAGAACCAAATCCTCCCAAAAATCATTTCGTAATTATTGTAAACTTATTCTAACTAGAACCTTTCCCGGGCTACGCCCGGGTTCTTTTCCATAAATTTAAGCAAATATAACTTTATATATTATTTTATTTGACTATGTGTACGTGTATATTTTTACTGCACTGAAAAGTAAAATAAATTATGACTCTGAAACTGTTTAAAACTAAACTTGATTGTTTTAATATCTGAAATATATATTATATAACAAATAGATTTAACAAAAATTTGAACACAAATATCCCAAAACACTCCAAAATGAGTTTTTTTACCAAAAACACATAAGAGGTAGACCAAAAGATGTTTTATTAAAAATGTAAGATACACTTATATCTTTAATTTATAAATATAAATAAATATTCAAATAAATAAAATATTTTTTTTTAAAAAAAATCAATTCAAGATTGTTTTTGATTTTTCATTTTAAAATTCACTTTCTTGAAACTATTTTTAAAATTGTTATTATAAAGTCAAAATCTTAATTATATAACTTAAAATTATAAAAACTGCATCGATAATTTAAACTCTAAGTCTAGATTAGTTAATCCTATAAATATAAGTGTCTTTTAACTTTTTCAATGAAACATATTTTGATTTTGACTACTATATGCTTTATTTGTAATTAAAATTATTTTTGGATTGTTAGGATATTTTTCAAGAACTAATTAAGTCGTAATTATAGTCACATTCCTCATCTTTATCTATATGAGTTCTCAGTTCTCACTATAAGAAATTGTTTCATAAATGATTTAAAATTTGTTTTGATTTTAGTATCAGTACTGAGTTTCCATTTTAATTTTTGATATTAGAAACCATATTCTATTTTTTTCGCCTGCTTGGCTTTTCATTATATGGTTATCAGAAAATTAATATATTTTTTTATATATTATAAAAAATGCTGGTAAAAATATTGTATTTATACAACGAAGGACAATATAATAATGATGAAGAATACGCATGAGAATCATGTTATTACTTTTGTTTCATGTGGCAAAGAAAATTCCAAATTAAAAAAAAATATAATCATAAATAACATTCGACAATGTGTAAGAAAAGATAGATGCGCTGAACTAAAACTTAATCAACTAACATCAATGTGTAAAAGTCTATACACCAGCAAGTGGTCACATTAATTTGAGAGGGAATTTGGCTAAGTGATATACGTTGAGTATTTACTCATGCAAATGTTTTTTTTCTCCTCAATCCATTTCGGATTCTCCATAGCTAAATTGAAAGACTAATCGGCTCTGTTCGGGTCCAAACTCTTGCTCGAAGAAACAAACATGTTACAGGTTAAGGAAGAATTCCAATTGAAGAATGACTAATAACTTGGAGAAGGAATAAACTTTGGGACTATAGAGTCTCTCTCAGATTTAAGAGTTCCAATTGCAATGCCTTCAAATAAGAATAGCGTTATGTGCATCTAGTTTAAGAACAAATCAAAAACTTACAGTTTACAATATGATTTCAAAACCATCATAGTCAAAGTCCAATTATTTTCTATGCAAATACTTTTACCAAATATTGGTTCCTTACTCGGTTTTCGGCCATGTCATTTTTCTTCAGAGCTATGGAATTTACAGTGCTTTAAGCTGAAAGCCTTGCAACTCTTTTATTTTTTTGAAAGTCATGCAACTTTATGCAACTCCTATTGTAACGTACATAATTTAAGTTGAGTTTCACCAACCCATCAAGAGTGATTACTATAAATAAATTGAAAAAAAAATATTGGAAATATGAAATATCCATATTCCTTGTTGTATGCCTAGTGCCTATTGTTCATGTAATCAGTCACATGACTCGACGTGGCTTAAACAGATGAAATTGGACCAAACACATATGAGAAAAACTGATAATATGAATTCTATTTTAAATGGTGTGCAAAAACTGAAACCATACACCTGAAAGCAGATATCCAAGGCTCCTTAAGACACCAAAGAGCACAATGAAGTGCTTATAAAGCGCACGAGTATATTCGATGAATCTGAACAGTAGTCTAAGGATTAACGATAACACTCATTGCAAAAATTGACTTATTACCTCGCTCTTGGAGTAAAGCATAGTGATTCAGCAAAAACCATCAATGAGCATGCCACATGATCATCATCTGTAACAAACCATTATAGGATTCAGACGGAAAATTAGTTTCAGATTATATATGCACGAATCAATTTGGATGAACACATGATTTTCAAGGGATCTCGCCAGTTTTCAATGGTGTTTTTACGATCAACAAATACTTTAAACGCAAAAAAACATTTAAAGCAAACGAAATTACTTTTGACCAAGCATACATCCTACTTTTATGTAGTCGATGTAGACAATCTGCATTGAGATGGAGTTTAGAGTATGATGGGTTTCAGGAATGAGAGCACCGGAAGAATATAACCATCAAATAAAGTTTGAAGGTGGCGGAGTTGGAAGAGTAGATTAGCTTTAAATTACTGCAAGAATTAAAAGTTCTTTATGAGTGGTACTGGTGAGAATGTGAATCGGCATAGACGATAGCAAAATGGTTTTTACATGAGAAGGAAGAAGAAAAAGTCGGTGAAAGAGTTTGACGATTGCTTGTCATATTTTAGCTATAGTTTATTAAATTAATGGGAACTTCCAATTTATAGGTAAAAAAATGGGCCGTAGTTGCTGAGATTTAAAAACTTGCATTATAGGTAACTACGTTTCTGGATTATAGGTAAAATGGGCCGTAGTCTCAGCAACTACGGCCCATTTTTTTACCTATATTGATTATAGGTAAAAAAATGGGCCGTAGTTGCTGAGATTTGGGTAAAACGAATGGGCCCTAATTGCTGAGATTTTGGCAAAAAACCATGCTGACATGGACATACGAAATGTTTTGATTGGTGGAATATTTTGGCTGATGTGGATAGGCTATCCTTTCACTATATCCACCTTTTAGTATTAGTTAGATAACTAAATTTACTGTACATAACTATCAATATTTGCTTAAGATATACGAAAAAAAAACGAATTTAATTACAAAATACAACATATCTAACCCCTAAATTACAGTATTTGCCATTACCATTGCCATACACATCTCTTTTGTATCTTATAATGATTCAAAAATAGGCAAAATCTCACTGCTAACTTCTTCTATTTTCTCTTCTCCATAGCCAAATCTATCTCTCTCTAAATGGAGCCATGGATTGACGATTTGGCCGACGACTTACAGAGTGTGAGCTTCACATCCGCCGGGACCACCGTGAACCGAAGCACCAGCTCCGGCTCACGCTCATCCTCCTCCGCCACAGCCCTTACTCCGACAACATCCTTCTCCTCCGCCAAGCTCCCTCCCTCACTCCGATCCTCTCTCTCCCTCACCGATCTCCGGTTCCGCCTCCGTCTCGGCGCCGGCGACATCGGCTCCGTCTTCTTGGCCGAGTTCAAATCCGCGACCGCCGCGGATAACTTGCCTCTTTTGGCGGCGAAGGTGATGGACAAGAAGGAGCTCGCGAGCAGGAGCAAGGAAGGGAGAGCGAAGACGGAGAGAGAGATTCTCGAGTCGCTCGACCATCCTTTCCTCCCGACGCTTTACGCCGCCGTGGATTCTCCGAAATGGCTGTGTTTGTTGACGGAGTTTTGTCCCGGCGGGGACTTACATGTTCTCCGTCAGAGACAGGCTTGCAAACGCTTCCACGAATCCGCCGTCAGGTATTAACCGCCGTTAAACATTATTTTCATTAAATTTAAATATTCAGTTTCCAAAAATATTTTTAATCTTTTGGGAATATTAAAAGTGAAAAGTTAAAAAGGAGAGAAAGGAAAGCTGATGAAATCAGGGGGTAGTGGGACCGCCAGCTGGACTATTTGTCTCGTAGTCAAAACACTTAAAACCATAACTGAATTTAAGGCTTTTGTGCTTCCCTTACACCGTAATCTCACGATTATTTGCATGTTTAATTGTTGACAAAAAAATTTTTGCATGATTAATTAAAAAAAAGTATCCTAAAACCTAAAAATGTTTTTGTCTCAAAAATAATTAAAATAATTTTTATTAAATAATATAAATATATATTTATAATTTTTGGGTTAATTAATTTAAATTTAAAATTTAAAATTATGGGGCGAATGAATTTTTGGAAGTAATGTCTAAAATTAAAAAAAAATGAAAAAAATTTAAAATAACAAAAGTCTATTTTGATAAAAAAATTTAAAGTCTATTTTTGTAACAAATGTTTTAAAAAGATTTATTTGAAAAATTGCCTTTAATTAAATTTATAATCCTATTTACAGTGAAATTGCATCATTAAGGAGAAAACGAGTTTTGGCTTCCGTAATTTCGTCCGATATGTTCGGGTGATTAACATTGTTAGTGAAAAATGTTTTCAGATTTGTTTATTGATTGATGTGTTCGATAAATGTTTTTTTATATTTAACTTTTAAGTCTACGCGCCACACAAAAAGGAGTAGAAAGTCTATTTAATTTAATATACTTTTGTCGGTTTATTTAATTTAAGGAAACTTTAGAGTGTCCATGTATAATTTTAATACAGTATTAAAAAACATAAAAGTAGATACGCACGGTAAACATGTAAGTAGTTCTGATCCGGTGCGGACGATTTTTTTTAAAGTCAAAACGAATGGGGCTGACTTTAAGTTTTAACACATCGGACAGGAACACAGTTTGTAGTGGGACCGTGCGATTCAATTGAATCATGTAGCATGTCATAACCACGGAAGAAGAATATGAATATTTTTCTTATCGCGCATGTGGCTCCAGTACAAAATAATACCAGCTAATACCAGTACGGTGCATGTCAATTTGAGAAAAACATAAAAAATAAGGAAAATTTTTTTCAATAATACATCATTTTTTTTTTTTTTGATAATCCAGTATCCGACCACTAAACGTGATCGACTAGTCCACCGGGCCTAAGCCCACGCCATTACAGGATTTTTAAGTCTCCACTTAAGGGCACCGGGAATCGAACCCAGGGTGCCCGTATTGGAGCTTTTGGCTTCCTCAAGACAACCACTGGACCAACTCGTCTGGTTAATAATACATCATTATAAAAAAAAGATAAAATAGTAGTTCCTCAAAATAAAGGGAACATTACTTGTAACCTCATTTTATTTTTAACTTTTTATTTACAATTTGATCCTTAAGTTTGTGTTTTATATCTAAAAAATATTTATGTTGGATACATTTACAATTATAAGTTCGTATAAATTATTGTATATTCTAATAGAAAATAAACTTAAATATATTATAAAGATTTAGTTAAAATATAACTCTAGTTGGATACATTTTTTTGTCAGATAATTTTTAATGGTTTGGTCCCACTAGGATATTTGAAATTACAAAATAAAATTGGTCATTCACAAAAGGATATAGACTAAAAAAATTTCTAAGCATTTTTATTTTATTTTTGTATTAAAAACATATTTGTATTAATTTTGGTGTTTCAGTGCATTTATCTTTTTCGTATTTATAACACTCCTTTGGGTTAATTGTGGTGTTTACTATGCATTTTAGTTTTTTTTTATAATTTGATATAGTCGTTTCACCTTTACTTTTAGTTAGTTCTAGGAGATAACCAAATACTTGATGATACAACAAGTTTTTCTTGATTGGTAGAAAAGTTTTACAGGTGGGTTGGTGTAGGTAAATTTATTTTTACCCGCCACCTTTGGTTGGTATGAACTGATAATTTGTTAGTTGAGTTTAGCAATTTAAGGCCAATTCTTACCACGTGATATACTAGAAAACCGGATCTCGTCGTGCGTGGTACACGTTGATAGATCTGAACCTTTTTTTTGGTTCTTGGGTTAATGTCAGAAGACTAGTAGTAGTTTACACGTTAAAGAAAGGTTATGTTCACTTCAAGCATTTTCTCATAACTCTTGTGACTTGAATGTGTGTTTTAGTTACAACTAATTTCTTACTATACAGGATTAAAGATTTGCTTTTACCTTGTACTTTCGTCTCTGACTAAGTAATATTGAGTTCTAGTACTAGGTTTCTTCCTTAGTGTTAAATGTAAAATGATTGAGAAACAAAAAAACCATTATAGGTCGTCATGTCTACATTTTGCTATCTTATGTGTGAAATTGTTCTTAAGAACCAAAACAGACTTTTTACTTCTCTGTTATGTGTGGAGTATGTTTGTTGATTGTGGACCCTTGAAGACAATATAGGAATCTTGGGTCATGTATTTAGCACCAGAAACTCTCTTAGACAAAAGAGTTCGTTAAGCTAACAATCCTGTAGGTCCATTATTGTTCCTTATGCATAGTGAAAACCAAACCCAACATTATCATCTTGTCCCCAAATCAAACAAATTTAGTTATCACAATGCCAAAAAATTGAACCAAAGGTTCCAATTATTGCAAATTTCAATTATTTCGAATTGTCGTCACTACTCTGTTTTCTTCTTCCTGTCGTTGTATCAAATTTACATTCACATTACTAATAATATCATCTCTTGTATTCTCTAGGTTCTATGCATCGGAAGTGATCGTAGCCATTGAATATCTTCACATGATGGGGATTGTTTACCGTGACTTGAAGCCTGAGAACGTGCTGGTTCGATCAGACGGTCACATCATGCTAACCGATTTTGATCTCTCCTTAAAATGTGATGAATCCACCTCCACACCACAGATCTTGCTGAACCGGAATCAACCACCAAACGGCTCGTCTGACCAGAACGATAACCAAGCCATGGACCATCACCAGACCACATCGTCCTCTTGCATGATTACAAACTGTATCGTCCCTGCTGTCTCGTGCTTTCACCCGAGAATCCGAAGACGTAAGAAGAAAACTAGTAACCGGAACAACGGTCCTGAGCTTGTGGCTGAGCCTGTGGACGTCCGGTCCATGTCGTTCGTTGGAACGCATGAGTACTTGGCTCCTGAGATTGTTTCAGGTATACTTTATTAATATCTAGCCCATTATGATCCGGTCCACTTTCTTTTTAGTCCTTTTTTGGTTCGAAAAAAATGAACTAATAAAGATAAAGGCAAATCTCTCAAATAGATTTTTTTTCAAAGTTTTTGTTACAAAATAAATTTAAAAAAATTAATTTTTTATTTTGAAAATTTTAATTTTTTTTAAAAATTTTAAAATTTCACTTCCAAAACTTCATCCTATAATTCTAAATCCTAAGTCTAAATTAGTTAATCCAAAATGTATAAATGCATATTTACATCCTTCAATAAATTCTATCTTTGTCATTTTTATTGAGTGCTATTTTGGTCATTTTCTCTAAAGATAAAGCTTAACATGTGTATGGCAGGAGAAGGGCATGGGAGTGAAGTGGACTGGTGGACGTTGGGGATATTCATGTACGAGCTGTTCTATGGAACGACGCCTTTCAAAGGGATGGACCACGAGCTAACCCTTGCTAACATCGTGGCTCGAGCCCTTGAGTTCCCGAAAGAGCCAACGATTCCAAACGCAGCCAAGGACCTGCTCTCTCAGCTGCTGGCGAAGGACCCGACCCGACGCTTGGGGTCTTCTCTGGGTGCATCGGCCGTGAAACGCCACCCGTTTTTCCAGGGAGTTAATTGGGCTTTGCTCATGTGTACTCGTCCTCCTTTTCTCCCTCCGCCGTTCCGCAAAGAACTTCTTTCCGATGACATTTGTCCTGAAACCCACGTCGATTATTATTAGTATCTTCATTAGGCACTACGTAACGTAACAAACTCAGCTTGATACTACTAGTACAGTTGCATTTAATAAAAAAGGTTTAGATGTTAATCATAAAACGAAAGTGAAGACCAAACCAAAGACACAACTTCGTGCCATATGGTTGTGTTATTGTTATGTTATCATTGGAAATAACCAGTGTTCTAAAACTCGGTGTGAGCGGCCTCTAGATGTCGCCTACTAGGTAAATCGGATTTAAATGAAACGATTTTTCAAACAGATTTTTTTTTAGAACACCGGTATAGGCAATAAAATCCTAATCTGTAACCTATTAGGTTTGCTAGAGCCAATTCCTAATCCTATTATATGTACACTATTTTATTTGTATTACTAGTTACATTTGTTTTAATTTAAAAACTCTTTTATACATCGTTAACCAAGAAGTGAATAAACCATTCGGACGGTTCCCTCTTTTTAGTTTCCTTCTCCTTTGCTTGCACGAGAATTACTAAGTCATCAAGTGTCCTTCTATGGATTTGGCTCTTGATCTTGTAGTTAGCCGAATTGAGAAGACCAATAAATTCTAAACCTGATTGGCAACCTTTTCTTGGGCTGTGAAGGCCTTGTTTCGCCCATCTTAATTTGGAGCTGATCCACCACCATTCTAGCTCGACTAGATTGTTCATCATGCAAAGTTGGTCAAGCAATCTGGTCTCTTTAGTCCATGTTGAGATCCAGTTCATCGTCACTCATCTCCTCTCCATTTCCCGTCCAAAGGGCTCCACTGCCAACGTCGAGCTGTAGCTCTCCCGGACTGCATCCTGGTAGACTAGACTGATCGCTAGTCGATTCTTGTCCAATGGTGGTCACACCAAAGGGAACCCTTTCGCAACTCCAAATGGCGTCAGAGAGGTGGAGTGGAGGTCGTGAACACGAGCCGACAAAGAAGGGCTGAAAATGCAGTTGACGTCTATCTAAGGATAGTACCTATCATCTATCTACGTATCAAAAATATTTCTGAATCTTTTATATCCTTTTAATAATTATGCAGTTCATCGCATGCCTTTTAATGTTATGTTATAATTTTCTTTAGCATTCACATGTTTATCATGTAGATCATGTATTTGTCATTATAAATATATTACTCAAATAGAAATAAATACTTACAAGATGGTGAATATTGTGTTTAAAAATAGATTCTCAAAAGAAGATGTAGTTACAAATTGTAAAAACAAAATGGGAATTCAATATGTGGTGTAAGCTAAGATTGACATTATGGAAAATTAGTTACTTTAATTAATAGAATAAAGTAGGTTTGATGACTAAAACATATAATACACCTAGGTTTACAAAAATCAATTGATATATTTACTTAATTAAGAAATTAACAATGTGAGTTTCTAACAAATTTTCAAAAACAGGTAAAACTACTTCTACTATAAAAACCATCTTTATCAACCCAACATACTCACCAAATCTTCTCGTTTCACACTACAATAAACAAAAACAAAAAACCTACAGTTCAAAGTTTGCGTTTTATAGTACTTACATTACATTATGGCAATTCAATTGTCAAAGAAAATTTACAGAGCTTTCATTATTGTAAATTTGCTTACAATTTTCTTTTCAGCACAAGTATCTGATTCCATCAAGATAAAGGCATGTATAAAAAATTGTATCATAAATGAATGCATGAAGTTATCAAAAACAGCAACTCAAGCAAAATGTTACACACCTTGCAAGATAAAGTGTGATCCAAAGAAGGATGGGCAAGACATTGCCAATCCTGAAAAGTATCATACTCCTTTTAGGAGATTCTGCATAAACTTTGGTTGGATGTTTGGTACTTGCAGATAATTTTTTTTCACTCATCATTTTTATATCTATATATATTTTGTATTTTTTATTGGTTAATAATTATTGTATCTCTTTTTATAATAAAAATATTATGGTATACAAGAGAATAACTCTACAAAAATATCCAAGTCTATGTGTGTTATAGTTTTTGACATAATTCTTATATATTACAAAGTGTATCCCATGTCCATGTGTGTGGGATATATATCGGCTATAAGTTTACAAGTATAGTAAGCTCTCTCAATTGGTAACTGTAGATATATTCACATCAATTTTACGACTTTCAGTTTGTCAAAAGTCAAATTCCTGCATTAGCGCCGTGTGCATCATCTTTGGCATAGATTGTCTTCATATTTCTTGCAGACTATCCTTGCCATATAAATAAATTTAAGTCCTTCGAGGTTCCATCGACGAAGTACCACTATGTAGTGTTCTTGCAAAAGTCGGGAGATTCAAAATCTCTTTGTATTGCTCTAGTTTGTGAGGCAAAATACTATTCATATGCATCTTGTTTAGATGGAGGATTGTCACATTGCAATGCCTTTAATTATAGAGAAATATTTTAGGATGACACTAAAAGGTTTTTATCATAAAATAGCTTCTTCTAAAGATTAAAATAACCAAAATAAGTTTATAACAAACATATTAACCAATCTAGATTTATAGTTTAAATTTTAGAAGAGGGGGAAATGGTTTTAGGGTTAGAATTTAAGATTTAAGGTATAAAATTTAAAATAAAATTTTAAAATATTTTTGAAAAGAAGAATTTGGCAAAATTAAGAAAATAAAATTTCAAAAAAGTTTTGATTATTTATAAAAAAATAAATATCATTTTAATATTTATAATTAAATTTGGAAAGTAAAAAAAAGAAGAAAATTTTAACAAAATATAATAATATAGAATCAGTCAAAAAAAATAAAATAATAGAGAATACAATTAAATTCGAAAGAATGAGAAGATGCCTTCAACAACAATTTTTAAAGTCGAAAACCAAACAAATAATACCATGTAATGGCTAAGAGTGTGATTGGTTATCTCTTGAAGTAAAATGGTGGAGAAATAAGGTGGACATGAGAGGAATGAAAAAAAAAATTGAAGCATTCATCTCATTAAAGTTGACATAGGATTTATTCTAGTTCTTATTGTTTTATCTCAACTTTTAAAAATAATTGAGATGAAATTAATTTCCACTTTATTAGCTGAAAGTCGAGGCAAAAGGCCGAATAAATATTCACAGATTTTAATTTAACTTTATATACTGTTAGATCTAAGTGAAAATACACTTGACAACGACATAACATATACACACAACATAAGTGCATAACCCTAATATGCATTTCAGTCATTTATTGTTTATTGAAATTTTTGTTTTAACTTGAATTTCATTTAGCATCCCAATTGGGAGTTTACATCAAACTACATATCCGCTTGATACAACAAAATCAGTCACCGAGGACCACAATACATTCTCAAAACAAGATGTAGTTACAAATTATAAAAAATGGGTATTCAATATGTGGTGTAAGCTAATATTGACAGTATGAAAAATTAGTTTCTATAATTAATAGAAAACACTTGTTTCGATGAATAAAATATATAATACACCTACGTTACAAAATCAATTGATGTATTTACTTAATTAAGAAATTAATAATGTGAATTTGTAACAAATTTCCTAAAACAGGTAAAACTACTTCTACTATAAAAAAATAATCTTGATCAACCCAACATACTCACCAAATCTTCTCGTTTCACAATACAATAAACAAACAAAAAGCTACAATTCAAACTTTTGCGTTCTTAATTTATAGTACTTACATAATGGCAATTCAATTGTCAAAGAAAATTTACAGTGCTTTTATTATTGTAAATTTGCTTACAATTTTCTTTTCAGCACAAGTATCTGATTCCATCAACATAAAGGCATGTATTAAAAATTGTATCATAAATGAATGCATGAAGTTTTCAAAAACAGCGACTCAAGCAAAATGTTACACACCTTGCAAGATAAAGTGTGATCCAAAGAAGGATGGGCAAGACATTGCCAATCCTGAAAAGTATCATACTCCTATAAAGAGATTATGCATAAACTTTGGTTGGATGCTCGGTGGTATTTGCAAATAAATTTTTTTCTCTGCATTATTTTTATATCTATATATATATTTTGTATTTTTATTGGTTAATAATTATTGTATCTCTTTTTTATAATAAAAATATTATGGTATACAAGAGAATAACTCTAGAAAAATATCCAAGTCTATGTGTGTTATAGTTTTGACATAATTCTTATATTTTACAAAGTGTATCCCATGTCCATGTGTGTGGGATATATATCGGTTATAGGTTTACAAGTATAATAAGGTCTCTCAATTGGTATATCTAGATATATTCACGTCACTTTCCGACTTTTAGTTTGACAAAAGTCAAATTCATGCGTTAGCGCTGTGTGCATCATCTATGGCATAGCTTGTCCTCATATTTCTTGCAGACTATCCTTGCCATATAAATAAATTTAAGTCCTTCGAGGTTCCATCGACGAAGTACCACTATGTAGTGTTCTTGCAAAAGTCGGGAGATTCAAAATCTCTTTGTATTGCTCTAGTTTGTGCGGTAAAATACTATTCATATGCATCTTGTTTGGATGGAGGATAGTCACAATGGAATGCGTTTAATAATAGAGGAATATTTTAGGATGACACTAAATTTCTTTTTTATCATAAAATAGCTTCTAAGGATTAAAATAACCAAAATAAATTTATAACAAGCATTTGTACCCTTAAAGTTAACCAATCTAGATTTATAGTTTAAATTTTAAAAGAGGGGGAAATGGGTTTAGGGTTTATAATTTAAGATTTAAGGTACAAAATTTAAAATAATAATTTTAAAATAATTTTGAAAACAAGAATTTGGCAAAATTAAGAAAAGAAAAATTCAAAAAAAGTTTTGATTATTTTTTAAAAATATATATCAATTTTTAATATTTATAATTAAATTTAGATAGTAAAAAAAGAAAAATTGAACAAAATATAATAATATAGAATCAGTCAAAAAGAAAAAAAATATAATAGAGAAGACAATTAAAATTCGAAAGAAGAAGACAATTAAAATTCGAAAGAATGAGAAGATGCCCTTAAACAACAATTTTTAAAGTCGGAAACCAAACAAATAATACCATGTAATGGCTAAGAGTGTGATTGGTTATCTCTTGAAGTAAAATGGTGGAGAAATAAGGTGGACATGAGAGGAATGAAAAAAAAATTGAAGCAAAATAATTTTTTTTCATCTCATTAAAGTTGACATAAGATTTATTCTAGTTTTTATTGTTTTATCTCAACTTTTTAAAAATAATTGAGATGAAATTAATTTCCACTTTATTAGCTGAAAGTCGAGCAAAAAGGCCGAAATAAATGTTCACAGATTTTAATTTAACTTTATATACAGTTAGATCTAAGTGGAAATACACTTGACAACGACATAACATATACACACAACATAAGTGCATAACCCTAATATGCATTTCAGTCATTTATTGTTTATTGAAATTTTTGTTTTAACTTGAATTTCATTTAGCATCCCAATTGGGCGTTCACATCAAACTACAACGATAGTTTGAATAAAATCTGTATGACCAAAACTGCTATACTACATTTCCGCTTGATACATAGTCGAGTTATTTCGCTTCTGCGGACCCAAAAAGGATACAAAGCTGAGTCGTTTGTCACAACTTTGTACCCTATTTCTATGATCGCTGGCTGATTCCGGTTAATCGGGACGGGAAACCAAAGTCTCTGCTTTCGCTTTACCACCGCATCCTCAGCTTTCAATTAGACCCATACAAACCAAATGAAGGCAGATTTGAGATGGTTGCTGCCTCACTATCCAGACGTTATTGAAACTTGCACAAAATGAACATAGAACAGCACTACCAACACATATCAAAAGACCAGATGGTGATACTGGGATATGGTTCTCCAGAACAAAAGGAGTCACCGAGGACCACAATATATTATCAAAACAAGATGTAGTTATAAATTAAAAAAAAACAAAATGGGTATTCAATATGTGGTGTAAGCTAAGATTGACAGTATGGAAAATTAGTTTCTGTAATTAATAGAAGATAGTTGTTTTGATGACTAAAATATATAACACACCTAAGTTTACAAAAATCAATGGATGTATTTACTTAATTAAGAAATTAACAATGTGAATTTGTAACAAATTTCCTAAAACAGGCAACACTACTTCTACTATAAAAAATAATCTTGATCAACCCAACATACTCACCAAATCTTCTCGTTTCACAATACAATAAACAAACAAAAAGCTACAATTCAAACTTTTGCGTTCTTTATAGTACTTATATAATGGCAATTCAATTGTCAAAGAAAATTTACAGTGCTTTTATTATTGTAAATTTGCTTACAATTTTCTTTTCAGCACAAGTATCTGATTCCATCAACATAAAGGCATGTATTAAAAATTGTATCATAAATGAATGCATGAAGTTTTCAAAAACAGCGACTCAAGCAAAATGTTACACACCTTGCAAGATAAAGTGTGATCCAAAGAAGGATGGGCAAGACATTGCCAATCCTGAAAAGTATCATACTCCTATAAAGAGATTATGCATAAACTTTGGTTGGATGCTCGGTGGTATTTGCAAATAATTTTTTTTCTCTGCATTATTTTTATATCTATATCTATATATATATTTTGTATTTTTATTGGTTAATAATTATTGTATCTCTTTTTATAATAAAAATATTATGGTATACAAGAGAATAACTCTAGAAAAATATCCAAGTCTATGTGTGTTATAGTTTTGACATAATTCTTATATTTTACAAAGTGTATCCCATGTCCATGTGTGTGGGATATATATCGGTTATAGGTTTACAAGTATAATAAGCTCTCTCAATTGGTATATCTAGATATATTCACATCACTTTCCGACTTTTAGTTTGACAAAAGTCAAATTCATGCGTTAGCGCTGTGTGCATCATCTATGGCATAGCTTGTCCTCATATTTCTTGCAGACTATCCTTGCCATATAAATAAATTTAAGTCCTTCGAGGTTCCATCGACGAAGTACCACTATGTAGTGTTCTTGCAAAAGTCGGGAGATTCAAAATCTCTTTGTATTGCTCTAGTTTGTGAGGCAAAATACTATTCATATGCATCTTGTTTAGATGGAGGATTGTCACATTGCAATGCCTTTAATTATAGAGAAATATTTTAGGATGACACTAAAAAGTTTTTATCATAAAATAGCTTCTTCTAAAGATAGAAATAACCAAAATAAGTTTATAACAAACATATTAACCAATCTAGATTTATAGTTTAAATTTTAGAAGAGGGGGAAATGGTTTTAGGGTTTAGAATTTAAGATTTAAGATATAAAATTAAAAATAAAAATTTTAAAATATTTTTGAAAAGAAGAATTTGGCAAAATTAAGAAAATAAAAATTCAAAAACAAATTTGATTATTTTTGAAAAATAAATATCATTTTTAATATTTATAATTAAAGTTGGAAAGTAAAAAAAAGAAGAAAATTTTAACAAAAGATAATAATATAGAATCAGTCAAAAAAATAAAATAATAGAGAATACAATTAAATTCGAAAGAATGAGAAGATGCCCTTCAACAACAATTTTTAAAGTCGGAAACCAAACAAATAATACCATGTAATGGCTAAGAGTGTGATTGGTTATCTCTTGAAGTAAAATGGTGGAGAAATAAGGTGGACATGAGAGGAATGAAAAAAAAATTGAAGCAAAATAATTTTTTTTCATCTCATTAAAGTTGACATAAGATTTATTCTAGTTCTTATTGTTTTATCTCAACTTTTTAAAAATAATTGAGATGAAATTAATTTCCACTTTATTAGCTGAAAGTCGAGCAAAAAGGCCGAAATAAATATTCACAGATTTTAATTTAACTTTATATACTGTTAGATCTAAGTGAAAATACACTTGACAACGACATAACATATACACACAACATAAGTGCATAACCCTAATATGCATTTCAGTCATTTATTGTTTATTGAAATTTTTGTTTTAACTTGAATTTCATTTAGCATCCCAATTGGGCGTTTACATCAAACTACATATCCGCTTGATACAACAAAATCAGTCACCGAGGACCACAATACATTCTCAAAAAAGATGTAGTTACAACTTATAAAAACAAAATGGGTATTCAATATGTGGTGTAAGCTAAGATTGACAGTATGAAAAATTAGTTACTATAATTAATAGAAAATAGTTGTTTTGATGACTAAAATATATAATACACCTACGTTACAAAAATCAATTGATGTATTTACTTAATTAAGAAATTAACAATGTGGATTTGTAACAAAATTCCTAAAACAGGTAAACCTAATTTTA
Organism: Moricandia arvensis; assembly: GCA_905132765.1. Lineage (NCBI taxonomy): Eukaryota > Viridiplantae > Streptophyta > Magnoliopsida > Brassicales > Brassicaceae > Moricandia > Moricandia arvensis. The sequence goes on from CAJHQP010000924.1 coordinate 117,083, forward strand.
CTATAAAAACCATCTTGATCAACCCAACATACTCATCAAATCTTCTCGTTTCACAATACAATAAACAAACAAAAAGCTACAGTTCAAACTTTGCGTTTTTATAGTATTTACATTATGGCAATTCAATTGTCAAAGAAAATTTATAGTGCTTTCATTATTGTAAATTTGCTTACAATTTTCTTTTCATCACAAGTATCTGATTCCATCAAGATAGAGGCATGTATAAAAAATTGTATCATAAATGAATGCATGAAGGCATCCAAAACAGCGACTCAAGCAAAATGTTACGGACCTTGCATTATAAAGTGTAGTCCAAAGAAGGATGGGCAAGACATTGCCAATCCTGAAAAGTATCATACTCCTATAAAGAGATTATGCATAAACTTTGGTTGGATGCTCGGTGGTATTTGCAAATAAATTTTTTTCTCTGCATTATTTTTATATCTATATATATATTTTGTATTTTTATTGGTTAATAATTATTGTATCTCTTTTTTATAATAAAAATATTATGGTATACAAGAGAATAACTCTAGAAAAATATCCAAGTCTATGTGTGTTATAGTTTTGACATAATTCTTATATTTTACAAAGTGTATCCCATGTCCATGTGTGTGGGATATATATCGGTTATAGGTTTACAAGTATAATAAGCTCTCTCAATTGGTAATTCTAGATATATTCACATCACTTTCCGACTTTTAGTTTGACAAAAGTCAAATTCATGCGTTAGCGCTGTGTGCATCATCTATGGCATAGCTTGTCCTCATATTTCTTGCAGACTATCCTTGCCATATAAATAAATTTAAGTCCTTCGAGGTTCCATCGACGAAGTACCACTATGTAGTGTTCTTGCAAAAGTCGGGAGATTCAAAATCTCTTTATATTGCTCTAGTTTGTGAGGCAAAATACTATTCATATGCATCTTGTTTAGATGGAGGATTGTCACATTGCAATGCCTTTAGTTATAGAGAAATATTTTAGGATGACACTAAAAAGTTTTTATCATAAAATAGCTTCTTCTAAAGATAGAAATAACCAAAATAAGTTTATAACAAACATATTAACCAATCTAGATTTATAGTTTAAATTTTAGAAGAGGGGGAAATGGTTTTAGGGTTTAGAATTTAAGATTTAAGGTATAAAATTAAAAATAAAAATTTTAAAATATTTTTGAAAAGAAGAATTTGGCAAAATTAAGAAAATAAAAATTCAAAAACAAATTTGATTATTTTTGAAAAATGTTACGGACCTTGCATTATAAAGTGTAGTCCAAAGAAGGATGGGCAAGACATTGCCAATCGTGAGAAGTATCATACTCCTATAAGGAGATTATGCATAAACTTTGGTTGGATGTTCGGTACTTGCAAATAATTTTTTTTTCAATGCATTATTTCTATATCTATATATGTTTTGTATTTTTTATTGGTTAATAATTGTTGTTTCTTTTTTTTTATAATAAAAATATTACGGTATACGAGAAAAAACTCAACAAAAATATCCCTAATCTATGTGTGTTATAGTTTTTGACATAATCCTTATATTTTACAAAGTGATCCCATGTAGATGTGTGTGGGACAAGCGCCGTGTGCATCATCTTTGGTATAGATTGTCTTCGTATTTCTTGCAAACTATCCTTGCCATATAAATAAATTTAAATCCTTGAAAGTTCGATCGATGAAGTACCACTATGCAGTGTTCTTACGAAAGTTGGGAGATTCAAAATCTCTTTACGGTACTCTAGTTTGTGCTGTAAAATACTATTTATATGCATTTTGTATAGATGGAGAATTGTCACAATGCAATTTCAAAGATCAAAATGATCAAACTAAATTTATAACAAACATTTATATTTGGGCAAATCTCCTAAATAACTTTTTTGAAGTTTTTATCACAAAAATAACCTTCAAGAATAAAAATGACAAATCTAACTTTTTTTTATTTTCAAAAAATTAATTTTTATTTTATTTTTTCCAGTTTTAAACCTTACCCCCAAAACTCCACCCCATAACTCTAAATCCTTAGTCTAGATTAGTTAACCCAAAGGGTATAAATGTATATTAGTCATTTTGTTAACCCTTGGGTTAACTAATCTAGACTTAGGGTTTAGAGTTATGGGTGGGATTTTGGGGGTGAGGTTTAAAATTGAAAAAAATAAAATAAAAATTAATTTTTGAAAATAAAAAAAATTAGATTTGTCATTTTTGTTCTTGAGGGTTATTTTTGTGACAAAAATTTTTTTAGGGTTATCTTAGGCTGTTTCTCTTTATTATTTTTTGAATTAGTTAATCTAAATTTATAGTTTAAATTTTGGAGGAAAGAGAAATGAGTTTAGGGTTTAAAATTTAGAGATAATTGGCTAAAGTGCCCTATTTGGCACCTATAATTAGAGACTTGCCCATGATGTGACAATCACTTTCCTTTGGACCATTTTGCCCTTCTCCACACTCTCTCTCCTCTCTTTGACGTCTCTCCTTTTTTTTTTCTCTTCAATCCCTAATTATTTTACAAATCTCTATCATTCTATATACAATTAAATTTTAAATTTCATTATTTTTTCATAAGTGGCTTTGAATCCTCAAAATTTTCACCTTTTTTTTTTCTCTCCAATCCCTAATTATTTTACAAATCTCTATCATTCTATATACAATTAAATTTTAAATTTCATTATTTTTTTCATAAGTGGATTTGAATCCTCAATTTTTTGATGATATCAATTTTCTGGGTTTTAGATTCGACGTCGTGTTAGCGGTTAACAAATATTGTAGACGTTAACAGAAGTGTTAGTTGTTAACAATTATTTTTACAAATTTAAGGTATAAAATTTAAAATAATGATTTTAGAAACATTTTTAAGAAAAAAAAAATTGGCAAAATTAAGGAAAAAAAATCAGAAATAGTTTTGATTATTTTTTAATATTTATTTTAATATATATATATATATATTATATTTTTTAGATTTGCCGTTAATTATATCCACATCCGATGAATCTGTGATTGATGATCTCGAGCTTACTAATTGGGCTTATATGAGGCCCCATAGAGATTCTCTCTCTCTCTTTTCATGAATCTACTCTCCTCCGTCCCTAGCAAAGTAGCAACCGTGGTGGTTTCAATCGAAAGAGAGTTGGAGCAAATCAATGGCGGAAGAATCTCAGAATGGAAACGCGATTCCGACTACAGAATCAGTGGAGGAGGAAGAGCCGATGGTGGGACCTGGACCAGCTCCACGGGTCAAACGCAAGCGTCCGCTTCAGTTCGAGCAAGCTTATCTCGATTCGCTTCCTTGTGCTAATATGTAAGTATTGACTCCGAACTTTCTTTTGCTCGGGGGTTTAGGGTATAAGTTGCTCTTGATTTAGGATCAGCGAACAATTCTTGTTGCCTTTGTTGTTGAATGGAATAAGCTTGAAAACGATTCTCAACTTTTTCTCGAGCTTGTTGTTGAGTGTAACAATCCGCCCCGTGGAACCCAAGCTGTCCATGCAAAGCACCGACCCTGACTTCTCACCTGTGAGCCTTTATTGACTCTCAAGTAGATTAGGGTTAGTAAAGGCTCACATGTGAGGGGTTAGGGTCGGTGCTATGTAGAGCCAGCCTAGGTCCTACGAAGCTAGTTGTTCATTGAGCTTATTGGTTTGTTATCTATTTGTTTGAGCAGGTATGAGAAAAGTTACATGCATCGGGATGTAGTCACACATGTTGCTGTCTCAGCTGCTGATTTCTTTATTACTGGAAGCATTGATGGTAATTGTTTCACATCATTATTATCAGTTTTCTAAAAATCTCGCTAGCCGATGGTTAGGCGTCTTACATAGGCTTATTGTTTAGGCTAATGCTCAAGCCGATTTTTTTTTTAAATCGGTTTGAAAAAATCGTTTCGCTCGTACCCGATTTTTTTTTTTTAAAATCGGTTTGAAAAAATCGTTTCGCTCATACCCGATTAGGCGATTAGGCCGGTGGCGCACCGATTTTTAGAATGATGATTATTATTGATCCCTTTTCTAATTTTCATTCTTGTTTTCTTATGCATCATTGATTTGCTTTAGGCCACTTGAAATTTTGGAAGAAGAAGGGTGTTGGGATCGAGTTTGCTAAGCATTTCCGTTCTCATCTTGGTCCAATTGAAGGTCTAGCGGTGAGTTTCCAGTCTGTGAACTCTATTTCCTCTGTCTACTAAGATATATGATGATTTATTTAATCAACCAATGTAGGTTAGTGTTGACGGTTTGCTTTGCTGCACAATCTCAAACGAGCATGCTGTTAAGATTTATGATGTTGTCAACTACGACATGATGGCTATGATCCGTCTCCCATTTATTCCTGGTGCTGTTGAGTGGGTCTACAAACAAGGGGATGTCAAAGCTAAACTTGCTATTAGCGACCGTGACTCCTCCTTTGTGCACATTTATGATCCCCGTTCTGGTTCTAATGAACCCATTGCTTCAAAACAAGTTTGTTTTCTTAAGTTGCTATTTCTTCTTGACTCTGCTTTTTTGCTATCGCTAAACATTTGTTTTTTGTTTCTTTGTGCAGATACATTCGTACCCAATTAAGCTCATGAAGTACAATCCTGTTTCTGACACAATGATCTCTGGTGACACAAAAGGAATCATTGAGTACTGGAGTCCTTCTACGATGCAGTTTCCTGAGGATGAGTATGTCCCTGTCTCATTTTCTTTTATTCTTTCCATTTAGGGTATTGTTGTTGTGCGTAGGAGCACACCCTTTTTCTTTGTGGGAGTTAGATTTCATACTGATGAGAGAATGAATGAATGATACTTAAGAGGAGGGCTTGCCTAGGCTAGAGGCGTGATTTCCCATCCTTGTTGCCTTACAGCTATCTCAAACATAGGAGGATGCTATAATAGGAACACTTTTGTTGCCACACTTTTTTCTGAATGTGTTTTGATTTTGACCTTTTGCTTATTGTTGTAGGGTAAAATTTAAACTGAAGAGTGATACAAATCTCTTTGAAATTATAAAGTGCAAAACAACAATCTCTGCCATTGAGGTACTATTTGTTTTGCCTATTTTTTCTTGCGATGTCTAATGCTTAGAATGGAGGTCGTAGCAATGATATATCCAGTAAAAATCATAGTGCAAGTTAAATTTACTGAAACTCTTTCAGGTGAGTCCGGATGGTAGCCAGTTTTCTGTTACATCTCCTGATCGTAGGATTCGCGTATTCTGGTTTGAAACTGGTAAACTAAGGCGTGTATATGACGAGTCACTTGAGGTAAGGCTACATATTCTCTTTCTTTTGTTCCTTACATGTTGTCACATTACTCTTGATTAACCATCTTTCTACTAAACTATTAGGTGGCCCAAGATCTGCAGAGGAGCGATGCTCCATTGTACAGGCTTGAAGCGATTGACTTTGGTAGAAGAATGGCAGTTGAGAAGGAACTTGAAAAGACCGAGAGCGCTCCGCAGCCCAATGCAGTTTTCGATGAGAGCTCTAATTTCCTTATATATGCCACTCTTCTTGGAATAAAAGTAAGAAATTCCATTTATTCTTTTCGTTTTGAAGTACCATAGAGTAGCATATGAACATGAGACAATCAGTGATCATACTGGCTAGTTGTTTATGTAACCAAGATTTATTGTGGTTATATTTATTGTAACTATATATTTAAGGTGGGCAACTAACTGACATCTCTATCTACCTTTTTGTTGGCGTAGATAATAAATTTACACACCAACACAGTTGCAAGGATCCTTGGAAAGGTGGAGAGTAATGAAAGGTATCTGAGAGTTGCATTGTATCAAGGTGATCAAGGAGGTAAGAAAGTTAGAAAGATTCCAGCAGCTGCAGCAAATGTTAATGAAAGCAAGGAGCCTTTAACTGATCCGACTATTATATGCTGCGCCTTCAAGAAACACAGGATCTATATGTTCAGGTACATGACTCATATAAAACTGCTCATGTTTTTTTCTCTCTATGGCTCTAATTTTTCTCTTCTGATTTATTTTCCAACTACTTATGGATTATAGTATAAATAAATTGATATATGCAGTCGGAGGGAGCCAGAAGAACCTGAAGATGCAAGCCAAGGAAGGGATGTGTTCAACGAGAAGCCTGCTGCTGATGAACTTATGTCTGTCTCAGATATTGGAAACTCAGCCACAACATCTCTTCCAGAAAATGTGGTATGTTCTTCATAACCCACCATGTGTCTCAAATCATTAATAGTATGCTGATTTGGATCTTTAGCATACTAGCTATTTTTAACTCCTTTTGTTCTTAATGTTTTTTTTTTGTAAATCCAGATCATGCACACTACAATGGGTGATATGCACATAAAGCTTTACCCAGAAGAATGCCCCAAAACTGTAGAGAACTTCACAACACACTGTCGAAATGGGTATTACGATAACCACCTTTTCCACCGAGTTATCAAAGGATTCATGGTACAAACTGGAGATCCTCTTGGGGATGGTACTGGAGGACAGTCAATTTGGGGAAGAGAATTCGAGGACGAGTTTCACAAAAGGTAAAAAATCATTTCTTTTACTGCCATGTCTGCTGCTCCTTTATAAAACTTATGTATTGAATGTAAAAACTTATGTTTTTTATGCAGTTTACGGCACGACAGGCCGTTCACAGTATCGATGGCAAACGCTGGTCCAAACACAAATGGGTCGCAGTTCTTTATCACAACGGTGGCTACACCGTGGCTAGACAATAAGCATACAGTTTTTGGAAGAGTCGTGAAAGGAATGGACGTCGTACAGGTACGCAAAAATAAAAGAACGTTTTTGCTTCTAGGGTGAGTATTTTGACTAACTGTATAAAAACCAAATGAACAGGGTATTGAGAAAGTCAAGACAGACAAGAACGATAGGCCCTACCAAGATGTGAAGATACTTAACGTCACTGTTCCTAAATCTTAGCATATTTGCTCTTGTTTGGAAGATGAAGAAGACTTAACTCCACTTCATTTTCTTGTAATCATGATCTACTTTGAATTTATCTAGCTTTTTCATGAATTATGCTAAAAAATTGTTAAGTTTATGAATGATTAGTCCATGACTGATAGTTTTGTTCTGAATACCCAATATAGTCCTATATATGATGATATTCCAGTTTTTTCTTTGCTCAACAACTTTTCATTCAAACTATACTTTTTACGCATTTTGTTTATCAGTTTCTACATATTGTTCCACCCAAGTAGTGCTAGATATTTTAACACTCTGACTGGGCATTCAGAAGTTCAGAAGACTTGTTTACTGAACATGCAATCACTGTATGACTAATCATTTTTTGAAAGTTCATCTATAAATCTACTACTCCGATTTAAACAAGCTTAATTTTAAAATTCTTTCCGGATGATTGACCAAAAATATAAATACATTTTGGTGATATAAATAATCAAGTCAATTTTTTAAAACCTTTCAACATATTGCAGAAATCTTGTGTACAATTTATTTTTTCACTCACATAGCGCAACGTCCCTCTCGGAACAAAACCGCAACGACTAACCAGTTTTAATACCAAAATGCAACATTCCGTCTTATCCTCACTTAAACCTCCAGCATGTCCATGATCCAACTTATGCATGAATCTCTTCGAAATCGGTGCTGGAAATTAGAAAGACAATCTAGACAATTGAACACACATGTTTTCTTCATTGCCAAGAGTGTGATCACTTTGGATCTTTCACAATCATATGTGGCAAGAAGCTTTCGTGAATGACTCTCCTCTTTTTATTTTTGTTTGAGGAAGCTTGTGTTTATTTTGGCTTATCCCATTCTTTTTTGGATGTGATTGTGTTTGATCCAGTTCATTGATTTACTGTATGATCTGTAAATCCTTTGATTAGTGTTTAATGAAAGGTCCTCCAAGTGTCAAAGAAAAAAAAATAGAATCTGAGATGGTAAATTCTAATTGGATAGATTATGTCATATCTTGCCCAAAAGAGACTTTCTCTTTTCGTATATAAAGAAAACGATTCCGTATAACATCAACAGTAACTCTATAACTGGAAGTAAATCCAAAACGGTTCTGTCCGAACCGGATCTCTCTAATCAAGTGCTACCGTTACGTGTGTGTATTTATTCAGAGGCACCATTAGCTTTGCTTCTTCCCCCCTCACTTAATTTTTTTCTCCATCGGTAAGATTCGAACCTTCTTCTATGTGATCAACGTTACGTTTTAATGTTTGCTGATAATCGAATTGATAATGTCATTTGTCTCTCCAAAACCATAATAGTTTCAAATCCAAATTTTCATCAGATCTGATCGTTTTGTCCTCTCTCTACTTATCTTACAGATCCGAGGATTCTCTGATTTACAGGTAATTTGATTTCGATTCGTGGTTTCTTCCAGATCATGTAATTTGATGGCATTTGTTGCATGATGATGATTTTGCAATTTAATGAAAAAAGGAATAGAGTTTTTTTTTTTTTTTTTGAGGAGCTTCTCTGGATTTTTGTTTTCTCTTTGGTTAGATTCAAAGCAAAGGAATGGCTGCTCCAATGCCTCCAGGAGCAAGTAGACCAAACAATCCACAAAACACAGCTCCTCCAAATTCTCTAGCTGCTGGCATGCACAACTTGAACATTCACCGCCCACCTCCTCCCATGCCTGGTTCAGGCCCTAGGCCATCACCACAACATTATCCTCAGTCAGCTCCTTCCTATGGTGTTCAACAACAACAACAACCTAGGCCTTCTCCAATGGCTAGGCCTGGACCTCCTCCTCCTGCAATGACTAGACCAGGTGGTCCCCCTCTAGGAAGACCCGTTGGTCCACCTAGTCAGTCACCCTTTGGCTCTAGACCAGCCTCTGGGACAATGGCTGGTGGTGGGTCGTTTCAGCAGGCTGGTGGTTTCCCAGCTTCTTCAGGTCCACCAGCTCCTCCTTCAGTAGCACGCCCGCTTGGTTTTGGCTCACCACCTCCACCAGTTAGACCTGGCATTTCCATGCCTGCCGGTCCGGTGAGTAATGGGCCCCCTCCGGTGATGGGTCCTGGCGGTCCGGTTACAAATGGGCCTCCTATGATGGGGTTTCCTAGAGGATACCAGTTCACAAGTGGTGGTCCACCGCCCCCATATGGACAGCCTCCCAACGCAGGTGGAGGTTCACCATTAACTTCACCTCCTGCTCATTCATTGCCTCCACCAACAACTTTTCCTGGTGCTCCTTATGCCAGGCCAGGAGGCTTTCCTTATGGAGGACCACCACCACAACAGGTACAATCTCTGAAGCCATGAGATATGTTCTTGTCTATCAATAATTTTGTAGGCTGAACTTATGATGTGATGAAACATGCAATGCCTTTATTAGGACGAAAGTAAAACCTGTTCTTGATATTGACTGGTTCTTTACAAAAGGGGACAGACAATATTAGTCAATAAATCTTTCTGATACGTAGTGTTGGTAGTGGTAGGGTTTGCCTAGTAATAGAGTAGGGAACAATTGATGTAGCATGTTTAGATTTTTGCCTTTCATCTGTTTCATATGCTAGAGTTTCACCGTTGATGCATTTCCTTTGTGTGAGTGACACATTTTGAACTGTGAAAATTGGTAGGTCCCTCCAACTCCTGGTACACCTGGTTCAATGTATGGCATGGGTCCAATGCCAAATCAGTTAATGACAACTGTTTCTGGCCCCTCGAAGGTTGATCTTAATCAGATCCCAAGGCCAGGTTCAAGCTCTGGTCCAATCGTGTATGAAACTCGCCAAGGGAATCAGGCTAATCCTCCACCAGTATGTCTTATATATTCATTTTTGGAAATTACTGTTTGATCTTAATGGAGTGATTGAAAAAATAATATCTTTGTTTGCACTGAAACTCATTGTTTTGGAAGCCTGCTACTGTTGATTATGTTGCTAGAGATACTGGAAATTGCAGCCCGCGTTACATGAGATGCACAATCCATCAGGTAACTATGAAGTGAAATATCTTTGAGCTAAATGTGAATCTTTGTGTTTCAAGTATTGATCTACTGTGTCCATTGACCCCTGTGTTTCCACAATAGATTCCATGCACTGCTGATCTTCTTTCTACATCCGGTATGCAACTGGCGTTAATAATCCAACCGTTGGCGCTTTCTCATCCATCTGAAGAGCCTATCCAAGTAACATTAAGCTCTTCACATACTGCCTTTTCTGATCACTTAAAGCAATTTTTTTCATTATTTGCATGTTCCAATGAGCAGGTTGTGGACTTTGGTGAGAGTGGCCCTGTTAGATGTTCACGTTGTAAGGGATACATTAATCCTTTCATGAAGTTCGTTGACCATGGAAGGAAGTTCATTTGTAACTTGTGTGGTAAATATTATTGTTCCCTTAAATAAAAGCCTAGATAATAAGTTACTGCTACCAAGCTATGAAAAGCTTAAAAATATTCTAGGCTAGAATTAGATGCTCGCTTACCTTACTGAGTTAAAATTAATACTATGTGATATTAAGAGAAGCGACTCCCTATGAATCGTTATCATCCTAATCATTTAGGACTTAAAATAATATGGAATGTTTTCTCATTAACTATGCTTGCACAGGATACACTGACGAGACTCCCCGTGACTACCAATGTAATCTGGGTCCAGATGGTAAACGTAGGGATGCTGATGAAAGGCCTGAACTGTGTAGGGGAACTGTTGACTTTGTTGCTACAAAAGAATATATGGTTAGTATCTGAACTTTTCTGATTATCTTACACGTCTTACCTCCAGACAATGTCAATTTCCTTTAAAGTGTTTAGTAGTTACTAGTTAGTACCTATATTTTGCAATACCTCTTACTAATGTTGATTTGAAAAAATTGGAAAAAAATAACCTTTTAAAATTAGTTTTTTCTTTTTTTTTTCTAGCTAAGAGTTTTAGTTTTAGCAAGGCTACTTGGTTGATTGCAACCAGATGGAGATTAACTATCAATATCTGTTTTACAGGTACGAGATCCAATGCCAGCAGTGTATTTCTTCCTCATTGATGTATCAATGAATGCAATTCAAACAGGTGTAACCGCAGCTGCTTGCAGTGCAATCCAGCAAGTCCTCTCAGACCTTCCTGTAAGTTTTCTAGCTTTTTTCCAACGACATACACACTGACATGTTTTGTTTAATCGTTGTATGTTTTTTTTTAACAAAGTCGTGTATTCATTTTCCAGGAAGGTCATAGGACGTTTGTTGGAATTGCCACATTTGACTCAACAATACACTTTTATAATTTAAAGCGTGCACTGCAACAGGTGATTTGTTACATTAACTATTTCTGCTTTTGCTATCATAGATACAAAGGTGTTAATCTCTTATCTTGCTGCAAATAATTTTTCTATGTCACTTGGCTGAATAAATGTAGACTTTCATCACTTGAAAGCCACTCTTCAGTGCAATAGGCATGAGGCACAACCTATATTATTTTTAAATTTGAAACAAATACATTCAGTTTTGAAAATGATTCCTCTGTTGCTATAATTTTCCTGAATTTGTTCTCTCTTTTTCTTGTTGATTTTTTTTTTGGTTAAGCCCGTTGTGATTTTGATTGCCCTGCTTTTATGTAGCCGTTGATGCTCATTGTTCCTGAGGTTCAAGATGTTTATACACCTTTAGAAACAGATGTCATTGTTCAGCTATCTGAGGTAAGCTCTTGGCCACTTGGTTTTGTTCTATACTGAGATTGTTTATCCTAGTTTCTTTCTTATTCTCTCTGTTACCTATTCTGTTGGAATTTAGTGCCGTCAACATCTAGAGATTTTGCTGGAAAGTATCCCAACAATGTTTCAGGAAAGTAAGAGTCCTGAATCTGCTTTTGGTGCAGCAGTTAAGGTATGTTAATGCCAAATTTAATTGCTCATGTAAAAGTTCGTTGCCAGTTAGGTGGTATGCATAGTTTTACGAGTTGACTAATTGTAAGAGTAAACAAAACCTGAGTTGAAAATTTTGGAAAAAAAAATAATAAAGGAAATTAAGTTGATTTTGTGGGTATGTAGCAAAGCGCATATAAGGTTTATTGCTCTTCTTGTGATATTGACTCATGTATCTACAACTCTTTTTCTTCTAGGCCGCGTTCTTAGCGATGAAGAGCACTGGAGGAAAGCTCATGGTGTTTCAATCAGGTGTGCTGCTTATTCTATTTTTCCCCCTTAGGCCTTAAACACAGTGCTTTTCTTTCCAGTCACTTGTAATCAATATATGCATATCTTTGAACCACCTGAAGTGTGTTTCTTTTAGTATTAGTTCATTCTTCTTATTTTAGTACTGATATGTTCACCATCTCCTCCATAGTTTTGCCTTCTATTGGCATTGGAGCACTTTCTTCTAGAGAGGCCGATGGGAGAGTTAATTCATCTGCTGATGAAAAGGTACACATGCATTTTTTGGTTCATTTAGTTCATGAAGTAATAGTTTTCTTTTTACTCATTTCTTGCTTATTTTGTTTATTAACACGTAAATGGCATATGGTTTTGCTGTGTCAGTATTTGAAAGTAACTCCTTTAATTCTGATTTCAGGAGGCCAATAAATTATTACAACCTGCAGACAATACTTTAAGGACTATGGCTATTGAATTTGCTGAATACCAGGTATACCAATATATATCTGATCTGGAAAATTAACCAATAGTGTTTCCGTATTTGCCCTATCTAACGCAACCAGAAATACCTCAGGTCTGTGTAGATTTATTTATCACAAGTCAGGCCTATGTTGACATGGCTTCAATTTCCGACATCCCAAGAACTACGGGAGGACAGGTAGATTCAGTTTATACTTTATCCTGTCATGTTTATCACATATTCATTCAGTTGTAAAATGACAAGCATTTCATTTCATTAATGATGGATATAACATACATAGTTCAATTAAGAAGTGTTGTTGACATGCTCATATTTGTATTTTTTTTCCCATTATATTTGTTTGCAGGTTTATTGCTATTACCCTTTCTCAGCTGTTTCAGATCCCCCAAAGCTTTTCAACGACCTTAGATGGAATATCACTAGGCCCCAGGGTTTTGAGGCTGTTATGCGAGTTAGATGCAGTCAGGTAACCTTTTTTTTTCCTAGAAAGCTCTCTGTTCATGTATTACTCTGCAAAAAATCAGCTTGAGGTTATATTGATGAATACCACTCTTTGCCAATTTTTCTTAGGGTATTCAAGTGCAAGAATACTCAGGGAGCTTCTGTAAACGCATACCAACTGACATTGATCTACCCGCGGTGGGTGCATCCTCCCTTCAGTTTTTACATTTAGTTGTCTTCGTTAGCATTTTGTGTCAGTACCAAAAAATGAATATAACTTTGTTTCGTTTCTAACCTTGCAGATTGACTGTGACAAAGCTGTTATGGTGACATTAAAGCATGACGACAAACTACAAGATGGAGCTGAATGTGCTTTTCAGGTTTACACTGTGATCCTACTTTGCCATAATGTATACTTTTTCATTTCATAAAATGTGTACTGATGATTTTCTTTTATGATTTTTTTTCAGTGTGCACTTCTGTATACAAGCATATCTGGAGAAAGAAGAATAAGGGTTATTAACTTATCACTCCCTTGTACAAGTATGCTCAGTAACTTGTTCCGCTCAGCTGATCTAGATTCTCAATTTGCTTGTATGCTCAAACTAGGTAAGGTGTCTCTGATTCCACTGCTTACCATGTTTCCATTGTTTTTAGATGATGTTAGCCAAAATATTATAATAATTTACTTTTTTGGTACGTAGCGGCTAATGAGATCCCTAGGAAGGCACTTTCATTGGTAAAGGAGCAAGCAATTAATAGTTGTATCACCACACTCTCTTCTTATCGTAAATTCTGCGCTACAGTTACATCAGGTGGACAACTTATTCTTCCTGAGGCTCTCAAGCTTTTGCCACTATATACTCTCGGTATGTCCTTTTTGTCCATTTGAAACAAATAAATTATCTCTTTCGTTTGTTGAATACAACGTACTCCCTCCGTTTCATATTAAGTGTCATTGTAGATAAAAAAATTTGGTACAAAATAAGTGTCGTTTTCACCTGTAATTTATTTTTCCATTTGTTGAAATATGGTTAGTTGTATAGGTAATTGTGTTTTTATATAGAAAATATGCAAAATTAATTGTTTTCTTAATTTATGTGCACAAAGATAATATCGTAAATTAAAATGAAACAGAGGGAGTATAGCTTTGTAGAGCAGAACTGACTTGTGATCTCATGATCCTTTTTTTTTCTTATCAGCCTTAACTAAAGGTGTGGGATTGAGGCCGGATGGAAGAATAGATGACCGATCGTTTTGGATAAACCATGTCTCTTCATTGTCTACTCCTTTGGCAATTCCGCTAATTTATCCAAGAATGATTGCTGTTCATGACCTTGATACAAATGTATATGATGGAGCTATATTATTATTATTATTATTCTCAGGTGAGTATACTCTTGTCTTGATGATTGTTTCTTAAATCTATATCAGGATAATGAAGAAGAAACTGTGGTTCCTTCTACGATCCCGTTGTCAAGTGAAAACCTTAGAGATGAGGGAGTCTACTTTCTCGAGAATGGTGACGATGGTTTGATATATATCGGGGAGTCAGTCAGTTCAGATATCCTTATGAAGCTTTTGATGTTCCCTCAGCTGCAAACATTCCAAGTCAGGTAAACTTATTGTGATAATCATCATCATCTTGGTCGAGACCTGCTTAACGTTTGATATAACCTATGTTGCTTTCCTTGACAGTATGTGCTGCAGAAGTATGATAATAAGCTATCAAAGAAGTTCAATGACGTGGTGAATGAAATAAGGAGGCAAAGATGTTCTTACCTACGGTATCATCAAACAAGAATCTCTAATTATCTAAAAAAAATTTGGTGTGTTTCTCCTCAGAGTGATTTTCATTCTTATATCTTCATGTTTGCAGCCTTAAGTTGTGCAAGAAGGGAGATCCAACAGGTGAGTTAGCGATCAAATTTACTCTTAGCATTAAGCTAACGGTTACTTTTTAGGTTAGCAGAGAGAGAGATTGGTAAGTTTTCTGATCTTTCTTTTTTCTTATTGTAGGAATGTTGTTCCAATCGTATATGGTAGAGGACAAAACAGCTGGTGGGCTCTCGTACATGGACTTTCTGGTTCAAGTTCACCGTCAAATCCAACTCAAACTCAACTGAAAGGTCTCTCTAGTTTCGTGTCTTTAGACTGGAAGAGTAAAAGCAGCAGAGAGAAAAGTAAAGGAAAGAAAATCTTGATCCTTTGTACATACTTTTTTGGCTGGAAACTTTATAAATTATTTGCATGTGCTTGAGAAAGTGAGATCGAAAATATTTACCTTTTTCTTTGTCTTTCTTATTTATACAAGAATGGTCGTTTGGTATTAGCAGACACTTAGAGCAACATTATTGATGGTTTTTAAGGCGGTTGTCCTTACGAACAGTTAAAAACATGTTTTTTAATTTTCAAAGGAAAAGTTAAAGACGTCTTTGTATAAGAGACGTCCTTAATTTTTCTTTTGAAAATTAAAAAACATTTCTTTAACTGTTTCTAAGGACTTCCGTCTTAAGAACCACCAATAATTATGGTCTTAGAAAATGGCTTATTTAATATTCAGGACACTATATTCGGATCTATACCCATTGTTTTGTCTGCTAATTTAATGACTTAGTGATCAAGCAATGATTATTTTCTGTTCTATAAATTATATCTTATTAAACCAAACTGATTAAACTCAATCAAACACGAATCATATTGGACTCAAACTGAACATAGCACATACCAAACCAAACCAAAACAATTTCGATCAATTTCAATTAAATTTTTCTTTAAAGTAAACAAACCAAACAGAAATTGAATTTTGGATAATGAGTGATTTAAAAGTCAAAGGTAAATTAAACGTGACTTGGGAAAGACGATTCTCTCTCGAGAGAGGATGGAGATTAATTTTAAATAACCAAAGAAATTAACCGAAAACTACATTGTTAGGTCTTATTCTTTTGCAAAATAATAAGAAGCGATAAGAAAGGCATACAACAAAACAAAAAGTAGAAGAGGGGACAAAACTCATTCATCTTTTGCTTCTTCTCTTTGTGAATTCTTTCTTCCTGATTCATAATGTAACTTTCCGGCAAGGAAAGGAATCAAGCCATTTTCACTTTCCGGGAAGGAGGCCGGCGGAATAAGCTTATCAAGTCATCTAGACCCTGTCATCATTTTTCCGTTAAAATTTGCTTTCCTCTGTATTATATATAATAAGATATATCGGCTTTTTATAAATTTTTACCCGAGTTGTTATGACGAGGAAACTGAAAAGCACTATCAAGTATGATCCTAACACCAGCAGCAAGAGCAAATCGAATGTTACACTCGCCACCTACAGCCACACAAACATCATATATTAAACTTTCAATCGCATGAATACAGCTAGTGTCTGAAAATAGTATCTAAGAGATTAGTACCTGGTATATGTTAAGGCTAGCTTTTGTTGAGTCGTAAAATGTGAAAATTTCATCTAAAGATTCATGTTGAATGCTCACTTCGGCAGTATAATCCTCTAGTTCCTGCCACGAGAGCGTATCTCAGCACCACAAATCATAAACAATTTATTCCCCGGGCAGAGATAATATAAATACCTTCTTCAGAGCCATGATGAATGGTTCGTTCTTTGAAAGAAACGGTGCTACCCGAGGAGTTTGTGACAGAAGATCCAACCATGATCTCACATAATGGGGATTTACAGCCAAACTACTGTCATCAGCAAAAATCTTTATGTCTTTTCCTTGGTGACCATATATATGTCTCTGCGGCAACCCAAGTAACATTTAAAGTCAATGTAACGAAAATATTACAAGTCCCCCTTAACGATATACAAAGTAAGTACTTGAGTTGAGTGCTGGTCTTACCGCAAGGCTTTCAGCCACCAACTTGATCCCCTTAATGATAGCATCCTCATTCACATGTTGCCTGTGGCACAAAAAAAAAGTATCGTGGTATTTAGTCTGATGTCTGAAACAGGAGAGAATACGTTGATAAGAGCGCCCCAATACAGATGATTCGTTTTGTAAAAGCTACCTTGTGTCAGACAGACTTCCAGCATTTTCCAGTAACTCGGGTGGACTCGTAAGTTCAGATAGAGTGGCTGCAGTTACCCTAAGTCTTGAAAATTGTTCATGCTCCCAAGCAACCTAAACAATCAGAAAGTGTTTATTGTAATAAAGAGGCGATATATAGTATAGTCACAGATATCACGTAACCCCTACATGAGAAGCTCACTGAAGGAGTTGGGAATAATATCAATTAACTAAGCAAAAGTAGGTTATCATTGAGATTTTTCCACTTCAAAATGTAAAGACGGAACACTACTCACAGCATAGAACAAGTTTCATGCTGCAAAACATAACGACCTTCAAATCATGGTTTTGACATTCTCCGCAGTCAATTAGACACCCAAGTGCATGTGAAACTACGAAATACTCTTGACATACCACTGTTGCAAATAAGTATAGCTCGCATCATTCAAATAGTGAAGTAATACTCACTCGTGAATTAGAGATATTAATCTTCTTGTGCTTTAGAGCAACATGAAAACCTAAGTCCTCCGCCACATTTGAGAAGCCCTGCCAAAAGTGCATGCATTAACGACTGACCCATAATAGCTAGTCACTGCAACGATGCATACACTACCAATTTTTACCTCAAAAATTTGTTTAATATAGGCGTTATCCGGAGGCTTTGACACGTGAACCAATAATTCATTGTCCCAAGAGCCAACACTGTTCAAGCAAATGGCATAATCAATGCTCTCACGCATCCTCTGATCAAGGCTCTTTAGCCACTGCAGAAGATATGATCATCCTTAATGAAGAATACCAACACGTTTGCAAATGCAACAAACAAACAAAGGTTATGGTTTTATTAGAATCAGGAAGTACGGTCCAGTACCTTTTGAGTTCCTTCGTAGTTGTAGGGTCCACCAGATGTCAGCGCAAAAAGTAAATTGTATCTTCCTCTCGTCTTGGGATTTGAGTAAAGAGTGGAAAATAGTCTAGCTACTTCAAGAAGCGCCACGACCCCACTTCCATTGCTATCACTTCCGACTGATAGTGCCTACAAATAGAAGTTAATCAGGTTACTAGCACAATACAAAGTGTATCTACTGCTCATAGTACATACAGGAGCTGCTCCGAAGGTATCATAGGATGCAACAACAGCAATTGTTGGAAGCTGGTTGGAATCTCCATCTGCTCTTAATCCTGGAAGCCATCCCTACAAAAAAAGCACAAATTCTCTCAGGCTTTCTGCAGGTCAAGCATAGAAAATAAACCAGAACAAGAGAGAGCGGGAGAGAGTGCGCGTGAGCACATCCACATCAGTAACTAACAAGGAGTGGAAAATAGAAATTAGAAAAAAGTAATAGTGGTCAACCTAGATTCAATGATACTAAACATGAGTTTGGTGTACACCAAATCACTAGTTGCTGAAAAATGGAAGAGTTTCACAGATCCTATACCGAAGAAATTACTTCAAATCAGGGATATTGGACTGTAGGATGCACAAATGCAAGCTACCACAAACCAGACCATCAGAATTTAACTCCTGAGGTATCTACAGTACAGACTGTCATGCTAACTATTAATCATCCTAAATTACAGCAGCCAAGGTTCCCAAAATTGAATTAGCTAATAGTTGGAGACACGACAAAGAAGGTTATGCTACTAATAATAGATATGAAAGCTAGTCATCACATAATCTGAAATTCAAAAATTAAATATTAATCTGTGCTTTACCTGAATGTTTGTGATGGTGGGAGATGCAATTTTCCTAGGCTCTGATACGGAGATAACAAGCTTATATCTGAAAATTGTCAAAGGAAAAAATGGTTTACGTACATAATAGAAGTAAAAGTTCGTCAGAAAATAAAGCATTCCTTGGAAATGAACAATATTGTAGATAGAATGATCATATTCAAATAGTTCAATGTATCTTCAAGTAACTACCATCTATAGACAAGAAGTCTTAGTAGACAAAGTGTTAAATACGTAGCTTCCCCAATCTTGAAGTCACAACATCATCACTATTATTATACTTGTCAACAAAATTGTTTACATCAGTAGTTGACTGATCAAATAGTTGACTAACCCGCCAGTGGTTGCAGTAGCTTGTAGACCAAGTGCGTCATCTTTCTTAACATCAGCCAGCATAGCATCAGTCTCTTCATTCTCAAACGCGAAGTACACAGGAAACTGTATGAATCAATCGTAAAACAACCATATAAGCTGACAAGAACAGAAAAGAGAGTGCTTTTCGACTCCAAGTAATACATATCACTCACAGGTATGTTGCCATGGACAAGTAACTTCTCAAGCTGTGCTAATAGTTTCCTCAACCCTTGGGTTTCAGATCCACCACCAATACTTCCAGGTCTAAACGCCTGGGGAAGCAAAATCAACAATCCCCCAAGTGACTGCTTCTGTGAGATGTAATCTGTAATCATCTTCACAGTGTAAGTAAATAAAGTAACTAGAGGCTGCACCTCCCCCGGGATTAGTCTGAGTCTTTCCATAGGTCCGGGATACCCAACAAAACCCCGATCCAAATCAAAACTGCCTAACTAGATTTAGTGATACCTAATCCTTAAAATCAAATCGAAGGAAGGTTACCTTGAAGGAATCCGAGATCGAGCTCACGGAGCGGGAGGATAAGTACAGAGCGAGACAGATCCGCGCCGCGTTGGAAGCTGAGGGAAGCGGCGTGGTGATTGAGAGAGGAGAAACGAGAGCCGAAAGGAACGCCGGAGATGTCGTACTGGATGAGACGGTAAGCATCTACCACAGTGGCGGCGTCGCAAAGCTCCACGCAAGCGACGAGTATGAGCATTAGCGCAAGGACTGGGTACATGGACTCGATGACCATGGAGCGATATCTCTGCTTCGATCTCTTCTCGTCCGCCATTTGGATCTACGGTTTGAGAGCAAAGTGGGAGAGATCTGTTTATGGACTAAGTATAAGTTTAAGTAGCGCCACTAGATTTGTCGTTATTGACTTTTTTTTTTCTCTTTTTTTTGGGTTTAAGAAATGTTTTACAAGACGATCATTGCACGTTCACTTCAGAAGTGGTTAGAGCTAGGCACATAAACCAAATCTGAAAAGCTGAACCGAACCAAACCTAATGATAAAAATGAATTTAAATCGATTATCAGATGGATTTGGTTTTATGGTATTTTGGATTATGGTTTTATTCGAACCGAACCCAAAATTAAATGAATATTTGAAATAACCTAAAATTCAGAATCCTCAAAAATAACTTGTACCAAATTTCATCTTAATATCTGATATGTATCCAAAATACTAAGATATTATTGAATACATAAAATAATTATCTATTACTTGAATAATTAACTCAAATAATTAGTCTAATATTTTTTTTTGTTATTTGACCAATATTAATGTTTTATGTTTTAACAATTATATTTGTGTTTATTGATGAATAAGTTTACTTTTGAAATTTAAACAATGTTGTTGTTTTAAAAAAAAATATTCCTTAAATTTATAGAGTTGTTCTTAATTTTAATTTGTTTATATTTAATTATATATGATTCTAATTAGTACAAAGCATTGATTTGTCAGAAATCATGATATATATAATGTTGTCACGTATAGTTTAAAGATAAATTTCGTATGGTTGATAGAAGAGTTTCTCGAAATTATTTTAAAAAATAATAATATAGTTTGAAGAAACCAAATATATAAATTTACTGAAAATATTGGATATATATATATATATATTGAATCTAATCACGTACAAATTAATTTTTTTAGAACTGTAATCTGACTAATATCCAAAATCAAAATTATTTTGGTTCAACAAGATCTTAGATATGAAAATACATTCGAATCCAACCTGATTAAACATGAACCAAATCCGGTCTGAACTTTTATAATATCCAAATAGGATTAAATTCATAAATCCTAAAACCTGAACCAAAATAAATTTGAACCGAAACTCGATTGGAATCATGATTGCTCAGTCTTTTTGAATCATATAAAATAGTTATTTTATTATTTTGTATATCTAATACTTTAGCAAAAGTTCTAATCCTAATTTTTAACAATTTTCACCTCTGAATCACATAAAATAGTTTTTTTTTTTTTTATTTATTTAATACGTTAGCATAAATTCACTAAATTCTAATCCTAATTTTTAAGTGGGTCTTGTGGTAACCACCCCATAGCTTCTCCTTTCTTCCAATATCTCAAAGTGTTAGCGTGTTTTGTTATTACATGGCATTTTCTCTTCCTAGATTGCTGAGCCAAATTGGAAATGAAAATGGGTTAGCTCCAAAAATTCATGATCTGTAATGTATTTCGGCCTTTTTCATCTTACTAAATAAAAATAACCAGAACCGTGCGAACATGTGATGACGTGGCAGTCGTACGTAAGACTTTCACTGCCCGCGCAACAGCTGTTGTGGAGGAAGTAGAAAAACAAAACTGAAACAGAAGCACTTGATCATCGCCCTTCCTTCCTTAAAGCCTGATCCAATTCCCGAGGGCTGCAGAATCTTGGTTGCTTCTCTACTGGCTCTTCCCTTCTCCGAGAAGCTAAGAAAACACCCCTTTGATCTCCTCTCTATGGCGGATGTTTCTAGGGATACGTCGGTGTCAGTGGCGGTTTCTACGGCGTTTCCTGGCTTCAAATTCTCTCCGACGGACATCGAGCTTATCTCGTATTACTTGAAACGCAAGATGGATGGCTTCGAGAGGTCCGTTGAGATTATCCCTGAGCTCGATATTTACAACTTCGAGCCCTGGGACTTGCCTGGTAAGTTCTCACCATTTCCTTTTTATAGATTTTTGAGTTCCATTAGCCTTGACCACCTAAAGGTATAGATCAGCTGAGTATTCATATCATATCCCATGCAAGGTCTCATGGGATTATTTTCGAGCCTAGAAAGTCTTTAAGATCCCCACGATCATACAAAAAAAGTTTACTTCACTATCATGTCCCTACAAAAAAAAAATATATATATATATATATATATTATTTTTTCCTTGAGGGAAATTAGTTGCAATTTTGAGGTACTGTTGGCTTTTACTCATTTAAATCTTGTTTGTTGTCCTTGGTCTGAGTAAAGTTTATGTTAACGGGCAAACTTATATGGGCTGTATCCGAAAATATGGAAAGGGATGTTTTTTATGTCATAAACAGAAGCCCAAACTCATGGAATTGTTAATCTTGTAGCGGTTCAATAAAAATAGGAGCGATTTCATACAAATCTACCATTGTTAATTTTATAACTTTTTATATTAAAAGTTTAGTTTCAGATTCTCTTCAGAAAATATTTTTAACAATTTTTTCTTTGTAATTAATTGGCAGATAAATCAATCGTTAAATCAGACAGCGAATGGTTCTTTTTCTGTGCTCGTGGTAAGAAGTATCCACACGGTTCACAGAACAGAAGAGCAACCAAGATGGGATACTGGAAAGCCACAGGCAAAGAACGTAACGTCAAGTCTGGTTCTGAGGTTATTGGAACAAAGAGGACGCTTGTCTTCCACATTGGTCGTGCCCCAAAAGGTGGAAGAACTGAATGGATTATGCATGAGTACTGCATGATTGGTCTATCACTGGTAAAATACTGTTTCTTGAAACTTTTTCTTCCTTGATTAGCTTTTATGTTTCTTGATTATTTCTTAATTTTATAGGATGCGCTGGTTATTTGCCGGCTTAGGAGGAATACAGAATTTCAAGGAGCTAAAACTCAAAATCCACCACCACCACAGCCAATTTTATCACTTGACAAGAACACAAACTTGCATAACGAAACTGTTTTAGAAAGTGTTTCTGGTTTGGTTGATTATTACTTATCAGGTGAATCTGGGCATGAACTACTCAGTGAAATAGCAGAATCTTCACAATCTTCACATAATCCACAGGTTTTGATCTCTCTTTCTTTCACCAAATGGGTTTTATGCCTTGATGATTCTCATGAGGATTTTACTCATGTTTCTAGGTTCCTAGCGAAGAAGATTTCTATGCGGATATCCTTAGGGATGACATAGTGAAGCTAGATTATCCGGCAGACTCCATTAATAATACACTGATCGATGTTCCTAGGCTTCAATCAGAGTCCACAATCACAAGAGTACTGCCTTTACCCAGCATGGTAGACAAACAAATGCAATCACTGCTACAGAGACTGCCGTTACAGAATGACATTGGTGAAGAAAACAACATATCAATGTCGAGTTGCTTTATCGGTATCTTCTCGATTAAGTCCATTAATCGAGCCAGGTGGGACGTTGTTGCTTGGGTGCTGGTTATGATTGCCGTCTTGGTGTTTTATCTAGTGTGACGTTAAAGAAGGCATCTTCTTGGTATATGGCTTTGGTTATGTCTTGATGTTGAGATAAGATGATGATGTTAGGCTTGGTTTACATCATCATTCTTAACATTATATATATGTAATGTAGCGTCTATGTGTACTAAGTAAGTGAAATCTGAAGGTGTCAAAAGAGATGAAGCTCTGTTTCAGGTGGATTTCTATCTTTAGAAATTCATTGTCAAGAAACAGCACCAACATGATCATGATCAGGTGTATCCTTTCACTTCTTGAGTTCTTATTCATATGAGTATTCAAGGAGTTTGCACAACATATCTTTTACTTCTAGCTTGAGAATGAGATTAAGACTTTTAAAGGTCTCATATAGTACTTCCACTTATTAAACGGTCGATTTGAATTTATGAAGGGTTTAGACAAGATTTAAATTTATACGGGCTAATTGTTGGATCTGAATTTGGCATGTTCGAGATGAGAGCATTGATAAGGTCGAAAATAACAAAATTGTAAGAAAACAATGAATTCGACAAGAGCAAAATAAATCTATGAAAATTCTAATTCATGTACCAGTTTCTGTTTATGTCAAAGTCCACCTCTTTCTGAGTTACCCTTTTTTTATTAAGCCAAATTCAGTTACATTGTTGGCTTTTGTTTGAGGATGTAATCCATTTTCAACAATAGAAAAACCCATCTACAACAATAACAAATACCAGGATCTTCCAATTTATATACAATCCATTACCATGGTACAGTCTTGTCAATGCAGAGTTCATTAGTTTAGCGAACTGCTTTATTATCTTCATTGCATAGTGACTTCCCTTAACAGCATCATTCATTCAAAATTCTGATTGTAACTTTTGTCTTGTAACCAACAATGCTGGCCCAGTGGTTCTGGTTGCGGACAGTCTTAGAGAACTTCAGTTCGGCGTTTTTGGTACGACACACGTTGGGGCACCCAGTTCTTCTTGGAAGAAATCACATGGCTGTTGCAAATTTTGGGGAGATTGTTTGAGCCCAAGTCCTGGTAAAAAATAAAAAAACTTTTGTCTGGAACATATGTTCCTCTTATACTCGTCTCTCTCAATCAATTACATCTCATACATCATTTTCACACATTCAAAAACACCTTGATTCCAGATTTCATATTGCTTCACAGAGGCAGAGTTGCATAAACAAATCAGTGTTATTGAACCTTCTGCTACCACAGCCATAGAGGCATAGTTGCAAATTTTTGCGATACATTTGCGATCACTAGAGCTTTAACATTGGTTCACAAGAGATTTATAGTAATGTATCATATACTAATGGACTTCCAAACCAGTGCTGCCTTGAACCAAGCAAAGGAAGCATGTACTGTGAAAGAACACCATCCTTATCATTGATAGGTGTCAGCTTCAACCGCTTATATTGTAGCTGGATCGTTACTAGAGCCAAGCTTTGTGTTCAGTAGATTTTTTTGGACTTTTGAGTAACAATATGAGCTACATAGGCATCTCCACCAGAGAGAGACAATAATAACACAATTCCAGACCTGTTTCTTAATAACTTCTTCAATTTTAGATTACTACAAATTCAATATCAAACACACAAAATTATAATAAGGTATTAATTTAATAAAACAAAAACAAGGTTGGTTTCCCACCAAAGTGGGCAAATGTTGGACCTAAACCCAGGGTTACTTACTGCTGAGCACATTGCAACCTCTGGGCGCCCCCAGGATGGTCATCATCATCACCATCATCAAAGCTTCTCTTTGAGCTTGTGCTTTTTTTCTCATCTCATCCTCAATGTTGACATCATG